>OZ026629.1:40189384-40213884 GCA_964020975.1 Hermodice carunculata | reverse complement strand
CAGAACTCTGTTGGATACTGAAATAATGTTGTCATGGTCTTCCAGGAGCTGTGGCAAGAGTTAAGCTTAACTCTTTATTGCCTGTTAGAAAGATAGTCATGTGAAAGTGCTGCAGCAGATGAAGAGAGACCATATGCTTTGAGCTTATTCATAAGAATAGTATGAGGCAAACAGTCAAAACTTTTTGAGAGGTCCATCAAAACGGCTCCAACATACTTATTGCTGTCAAGAGAGCAACGCCAGGCTTCGACCAAGTCCAGGAGTAGAGAATTACAGCTATAACCTTTCCTGTAAGCTGAAAGATATGGAGAGAATATATTGTCGAAAAATTGAATGAGTTGATCACACAGAATTCCTTCAAAAATTGTGGATATAGACGGCAAAATACTCAATGGTATGTAATTACTACATTGCAGGTGGTCATTCTTTTTGTACATAAGACTAACTTCTGCTTTCTTAAGGGAAGAGGGAAATTTGGAAGTCGATATAGTCCTGTTGATTATGGAAGAGGGTGGATTACAAATTAAACTAGAAACAGGTTTAAGTAACTTAGCTGGAATCTAGTCATGACCAGTTGCTTTCTTGACAGTGAGGTTGTTGATTTTCTTTCTCACTGTGCCCACGGAAATGTGCTGAAAGCGAAAAGAGGCACTGCCATCATAATCAGAGCAGAAGCATGATCAAGGGCAGAGGGCGAATTAAAATTAGTGTTTGCATGAATAGCTGCTAAGCTGGTTTCAGCTGTGACTTCAGGATCACCAATGGAATTTGCTATATTGATGCAATATTGATTGAAAACCTTGCAAACTTTTGTTTGATCTGTTACAAATTCCCCTTGATGATAAAGGGTTATGGAATTGGATGAGCATACTCCCTAGTTGGTCAAGAAAGGTTTGATGGTAGGCCAAAACTTTTTGTTAGATGGACCAGATGTACAATTAGATTTAAAATATGTGCGAACAGATTGCGGCTTTAATTTAACAACATAATTTCTTTGAGAACAGTATTTTTTATAGTTGTACGATTCTTGGGCTGTTTTCCTAGATTTCCTGTATTTACTTCTCAAAGTTTTCCTGTAATTTATAGCTATCCTGAGGTTGTTATTCATGAAAAGTGCTTGAAATTTGGGAGTTTTCTTACTCTTTAACCCTTTCCTGCCTGCGCCTATCAAAATCGTTCACCAGTGAACAATGACCTTTGACCCCAGGTTGAGAGGTCAAATTGGACCCAGAACAATGAAAAAGAATCCTTATTTTTTTCTCTCTAGCCTAGTTCTACATGTTTCGTTCTTCAAGTCCATCTAAAATTGCATGTAATTAAAAAAAATAACAATTTTTCGAAAGTAAATAAAGTATCACGTGACGCACCATCGCAACCGTTTATTTCCGCAAACGTGGCGGCCCCCTCAGATCGCCCCGTGCGTCAGGCAGCTGACAGAGCGAGGTGCCTATTCCTTACTGGATTCCTACTTCCTGAATCTGACGATGGAATGTCCAGTGACGAAGAGAATGTTCTAGACTGCGAGTTAATGGCCGGGAGTGATGAAAATAACGAGTCTAGTGATGAGGAAATGGTAGCGGCAACAGATAAAAGCAGGAGCCCAAACCAGGATCAACGTGCATCAGAACACAGGTACGTTGAGAGGCTTTTTTGCATACTGCCCACCAAATATACCTGACTAATATGTAAAAATTAGTGATAAGTGAAAGTTTCTGTGGTTTGTTTGTGGTTTTTGTTTGAATAAACCTAAAGTATTGAAGTCACGATCAGCAGCAAAGTGGGCGATAATGGAGTGACGCCCCCTATTGAAATCTGCAGCTACATAAAGCACACTCATCGCATTTACGTTTGACACATTTGGTGCAACAACTGAGGTCATCAGAATAACTAGGGTATGTGGTTCCATGTATTTATTGACCACTAGTGATGTAAAATACTATCAATCTCATTTTTACCTGTAAATATGGTCAAAAGAGTCACATTTTTTTTACAGGACATTCAACTTCAAGGGCTACAATGATGCAACAGATATTGGTCTACAAGCACTCTGTACCATGGTTTATGGGCATGGCGTTTCATGTCAAGAGAGAGGTAATGACTATTTACCTCTCCACCACCCCCACCCCCTGAAAAAAACAAACAAACAAACAAAAAACAATTTCCTTCTTGCACCTGAATCAGTAAATACCAATTATTGCATGGCTAAGGGCTCAGCATAATATGTTAACAGAGAGGTAAATGACCATTTATCTGCACCCCCCCCCCCCCACCAAAAAAAAAACAAAAACAAAAAACAAAAAAAACACCTGAACCTGTCAATTCTGTGGACTGTTAACTCATTTCGTGTTCATTTAACATTTTGTCAAATATCTTTTCCACCTATACATATACTGAACTATATAATTCTATTACTCTGCATCTGCTTTCATGGTTCCATGAAACATAATTTTTTTTCTATGACACAATGATGGTGTTACTAGTAAGCGTTTGATGATACTTTGCTCTGTGTGTAGCATTATGACACAATAATTATATCAACAATATACATGTACATATGATATGGTTGTCTGTGTGTTGCAGATTTAAGGCACTGCTTGGGATGCTGCATGTATCTGATCCTAGTCAGATAAACCAGGATGACAGGCTGACCAAAATTAGGCCTTTGATTGATCACATGAAGATGAAATGCAAGGAGCTTTATCAGCCAGCAGCAGAGTTATCTGTCGATGAGAGGATGGTGAAGTCCAAAGGTCGTTCAGGCATACGGCAGTTTGTACCGAATAAACCAACTAGATTTGGCTTCAAACTGTGGTGCCTATGTTAAGCCAAGACAGGATTCACTTTGAACTTTGAGTGAGTACAATTAGCACAGAGAAAAAATTGAAACTACTATTTAGTTATACACAGACAGGAGTTAGACTGAAAGAAGCAATAAAATGCCCTCCATTGAGATGAATCAGCTGTTACAAACTTGAAAATCCATTTTGAAATGTTAGAGAAGGTATTGCTTGTGTAACTTTGGTTGTGTTTAGTATTCAATGTGTTCATGTTACTATTGCTTGTTACAAAATATGTTATACATGTTAGAGTTCTATAATTTATTTACATATTGATGGTTATGGAGTAATGTATTGGACAAGAGAGTTGTTTTACAAGCATATAATAAGATGCATGTTATTGCATTTGTTTGTTTATTTTGAACCAAGGGATGCTGGTGTTTATTGTGGACTGTTGATATGCATAACGTGGTGGCTACTAGTTGGAGATCCCTCATCCTACACCTAGGTAAGTATATTGCCAATCAGATGTAACAATTGAATCCCCATGTGTTATTAGTTTTTATGGGCCTCTTATTACTATATTCCTAATTTTATTCATGTATGGAAGGTTTCAAAGTGAGTCTGTATCATTTTCCCATGGCAAATCTCAACCCGCAAACCAAAAAATGAAATTTGTACACAGTGCAGGGTCCTCCCTACAGCTTTCTGCATTGTTGGGCTGTGGCTTTGGCTTCCCTTATAAACTATAGCAGAATAGAATTGTAAATCTTGAAATTTGCTCAATTTTGGTTAAATCTGGTAATCTCTTTACACTGTCAAGATGTTCTGGGGAATTCTGCATGCAGATGTGTCAGAGGAAAATATAAATGCATGGCAAGGTATGTGACAAGTGTTAGTGATTGGTATTCAAGTTGAACATGTTCATGTGTTTGTTAATGTTTTCCTTGTTTGTAAACTACATGTTGGATAAAATGTTTACAAGAATTTCATGTATACATATGTAGGCATGATATTCAAACTGGCTTGACACTTTTCAATCAATTTCAGTGTATACACAGGAAGACGCAGCAATCTTAGTGAACATGGCCTGGGGTTTGATGTAGTCACAGGTCTTTGTCAACATCTGCAACACCAAGGCTACCGGTATGTATAAGTGTACATGTATGTGGAAAATGCCACAACAGCATGACATAGTGTTCAGTGAATGTTATTGCGTACTGCTAGTAAAACATACAATGTACTTAAGCATGAAACTGGACAATACATTTCACGTAATATAAGTCTTGTGTGAAGAAACATTTTTACCTCCTTGGCCCATTCAGTTGAAGGGTGTATGTATTGATGTCATGTCTGTGTGTCCATGCACTTTGTGGATGCCATAACTTTTTAACAAACTGAGGTACTTCCATGAAACTTGTGTGGTGAAAGTATCTCACTAGGGCTTTGGATGAGATCATTATTCCCAGACCTTCGCATACGTATAATTTCAAGGTAATACTGGCCAAATGAAGTTAGTTATACATGTACACCCATGACCTTGGTAAGAATGGGTCCTAAGGGTATTAGCCCATAATATTTGTGCTGAGAAGACAACTGGATCACTAATTGGAAAAAGTACTCACAGAATAAAATATCTTCATAGTAAGTAATCTTCAAGTGTTTAATTTTGGTGCAGCCAGTCAAACTCAGTGTTGCTTGTATATATACATTGTACATGTACATGTATATGAATTCAGATTACTTTCTTTTCATAGGGTGTACTTCGACAACTTCTTTACTTCCACGTTTCTGATTGAAGAGTTATACAGAACTGGATTTCTCTCCTGTGGTACTTCAATGGTCAACAGGCGGCACTTCCCTGATATATTGAAAGATGTAGAGTGGAAGAACAAGTCAGAGCGGGGGAATATGCACTTCGTTAGGCAGGGAAAGGTGTTATACCTGCAGTGGAAGGACAACAAAGTGAGTTGGACATTCACATGAATATATTGAAAACCCAATTCAATATACCAAATATTAAGACATCTGATGAGAAACATTATACACTGTATATATTTTTTGAATTTTTATTCACCATGTTTTGAAATTGACATGTAGATTCAGCAGTGTCTTTCATTTTTGTAACGTAAGAAAAAAGTAGATATTTGATTCCACCATATTATCTAAAATTAACTATTGTACTCTCATTCATTAAGAAAGCAAATCACAGTTTTTTTAATTGTGGTTGCAAGTTGCAACTTAAAGTTATCTCCCCCTTCTTCCTTTTACATATAGGTGGTCACCATTTGTTCTTCAGCCCATAAGGCTAGCGAGGCGGAGTGGGTACGTCGCCGTGTCAAAGTTGGAGAGGAGTGGCGCACAAGGTTGGTGAGGAGACGGGCAGTTATTCATGACTACAACCAGTACATGGGTGGAGTAGACAAATCCGACCAGCTGCTAACCTCATACAACTTGCTAATGAAGTCAATGAGGTGGTGGAAGACTTTGTTCTTCCACATGGTTGATGTTGCAGTGCTAAATAGCTATCTGCTCTTTCAGGCATGGAGGAATCTGCATCCAGAGGTTCCAGAGCTCCAGCGGAGCGCACGTAAGTCATTACATAGAAACAGCAAAAAAATCATATCAGGTTACAAACAAATTTCTACATTGTAACTTTAAAAAAAGAAAATTACAAAAATGTGTTATTTAAATATGTTATCCATAAATCTCATACTAATTTTTTTTTTTGTTAATATACAACATCCTACATATTGTGAATAACATGCTCCATTGAATTAATTTCAAATGTGGGAAGTAAGTTGTAGTTGTAATCAGAAGCATTTTTTATGTAGAAATGTCCAAGATTTTGCCAGACCTTCAGTAATCTCAGTCTCTGTCAGAAAAAAATGTACTTATAGCCTAAACAGATAACTCAAGCTAATGAAAAAAATTCTGTTAAATAGGAAATCTTTCAGGAATCAGGTGGATAGGATTTTTATATTACTGGTATCATGTTGCTCAAAGTTGCAGACTGACCCTGAGTTTAATGTTTTATTTGTAGGAATATGTTACTGCTTTGGGAGATCATCATTATAATGGAATGTGTATTTGTCACACTTTGTAGAGTATAGTCACCTGGAGTTCAGGGAGGAACTTGTGAGGCAGTTGTCTGGGATTGAAGACACAGAGGAGGTACCAACCTTTGACAAGTCAGTATTCCCACCACACCAAAGCTACCTGGGAGGTTCAACTGTCAGGTTTGCTTCCTTACACAGAGGGAGGCAAGTGGGAAACCCAAACAAGTGAAGACCAGCTGGAGGTGCAGCAATGCAGTGTGTGCCAAAGTCTATCTGTGTGTGAAGCTGGACAGAAATTGTTTTGGCCGTTGGCACTCAGCCGAATTTAACAAGCGACACTGAACAGGGACACAATTTCAACATGGAAATAAGAACTGAATGGACATGCATTTGCCTGCTTGATCTAGAGTAAATGGGTGTGGGCTATAGCAAGTAATGTACAAGTGAACATAATGAACATGATTTAGCTCTTTTTTTTTTCTTCTTCAGAGTAGCATGTTCTCATGCATGGACAGCAATGGCACATAACATATGCTGGCGATAGGTGAAGACAGTTGTCTATCCACCTCCCGCCATTCCATTACCCTCACCCCATATATATTTATTGATAGTTCCTCCCCCCCCCCCCCCCCCCCAAACATAGAATATTTATTTGATCATGGCAATTATAGTTTAAATTATTATACTAAACATACAGGATGATATTTTACCCACTTTTGGTGTATGTTTTGTACTATTGCTTCATTTTCCTCCAACCAGTATGTTAAATCTCGGGGTCCCAGCCCAAATATGTGACCTTTTACACTATGAGCACGTTTTTATCTCTGTGTGGAAGCACAATTCAGATTATCATATATGGTAATGCGTTTTATTTTACTTTGCTGGCAGTCAAGTGTGAATAATTATACATTTATTGTGTTAAAATTGACATGTGTCCCTGCTAAGGAGCCAGAGGTTAACTGCATAGAAAATATACAGCAACGTTGTATGTAATGTCCTGGCACATTTGACAATGGCATATATTTATGTTGTCATATCATTGTACCCTTTGACCTTGAAATGCCCTTGAACATTAGTGTTTCATAAAACTATATGCCACACTATTTTCTGACCTGTAAATTAACATTGATGAAGTATTTGTAATGCAAGCATGCAGGCTTATAGCTAGCACAACATTATAATTTGTATCATAAATATGTATCATATACTGCGATTTTACCTGCATGAACACACATAATGCGCTTATCATTGTGGTTGGAAAGGCCAAGGTCAACAATGGAAATATGTTAGTACCATGTTTTTTTGCTTCAATTTACAGGTTCAGGTCTATTTCAGCTATCAGAGCCAAAAATGTGGTTATCTTGAATATATTTTGGGTCTTGGGGAATAAAAAAGGTTTAAATTTAATGCAAATGTTGGTTATTATTGTATCCGTGTCCTATATTCAGGTCACCAGATGACCTTGAAATGACCTCAAATTAAGATGATGGCTATAACTCATAAAAGCCCCATCACCAAAGCTTTAAAATGATATATACTTTGTGCAGTCAATTTTTTATATATTTTTTTCAATAAATCATCTTAATTAAATTCTGTAGGTGAAATTTGGTAAAATGGGCAATTCGTGACAGGCAGTAAAGGGTTAAAGGAGCATGCTTATTCATAACATCTAATGATAGTTGTTGATGAAACCAGTATGAATCGTCCAGGTCATCAAAAACATCTGCTACGTTGAATGGTATGGCCTAAACATCAGCATAGTATTTTTCGTTATCGTAGTTCTTTTATGACCTGTACTGTATTCACTTAGGTTTGAGTGGATCTAATACTGATCTGCTGAAAGTATATACCATATTGTGAAAATCACTGAGTCCAGTATCTGTAAGCTTGTGCTAACCGCAAGCTTACAGAGCATGGGTAGGTCCCTTTGGGGCTAGATCCAACCATGCCCGTGGAGCAATAAACTAGTTGGCTATTGCTCCATGAGCCAACTGAGGTAAGGGTTGGATTTTGATGTGTGTTGTAAGTTTCCATGCACTGCCTTTAAGGGTTTTTATTTGTAGGTTACATACAAGTAGAACTAGAAGCTAAACTTCACAATCAGTCTGATTTTGTTGGCAGTGAAACCCACCCCCAACTGTGCAATGAAGTATGAAAACATCATCTGGGGTACTGGTACTATTGGTGGAGTAGTCTCTCTCTCCTCACCCCTGTAAACATGAGGAAACATAACCTAATGCATGAAGTACCTGCCATTATGAGAAATCAAAACTGCAACAACTGACACACTACTGTGCATCAAATGAGGGACCAAAAGAAAGTTACATTAAGACAAAAAAAAACCCCACAGGTGAACTGAAAAGTCTGTGTGCTGTGCACGTTCCCTTGTGTTTATATAGTAATACAGGAGACATCCCACTCACGGTGTCAACATTCAACAGTACCTTCGCATTTGCGTGAATAAAGTTAACATATCCTCATGGCTGTGGTAAAACCATATGTGTCTGTGTTCCTTATAACGTAATCTATAAGGCGAACAACATTTTAACCTTCTACCTCACACTAAACATGTTTAAATATGGGCCAAAACTCACAAACAGTTTTTCATCAGCATTCACCACAGAAGTTGCATGGTTTTAATGTCCTGAAATTGTGTAAAATGGCAAAATTGTCCCCTATACAACCACACTTCCCTGTCGTATTCACAATTCCGCTGGGCGTGCACTGCCATATTAGACTACACTTGACATCTTGTGGCTCATGTGATGCATCAGTCGGGGTAAATGTGGTTGTATCAGGGGACAATTTTGTTGTTTTATGCAGTTTTCAGGACGTAAAAAACACGCAACTTCCGTGCGGAACGCCGACGAGAAACTGTTTGTATTTCGGCCCGTATTTAAACATGTTTAGTGTGAGGTAGAAGATTAAAATGTTGTTCGTCTTATAGATCAGGTTATAAGGAACACAGATACATATGGTTTTACTCATCCATGAGGACATGTTAACTTTATTCCAGCAAATGTGAAGGTACTGTTGAATGTTGACACTGTGAGTGGGATGCCTTGTGTATTACTATATACACACAAGGGAATGCGCACAGCACACATACTTTCAGTTCGCCTGTGGACAAACCATAGAGCTATTATACCCATATGATACCTCTATGGACAAATATGAACTGGGGGGTATCCCAAAATACATGTATATGTAGTGGGATATGTAGTCTTATATTAGGTTAAACATGTTAAAAAATGAAATGCATCACTTGTACCAGGGACCTGCTATAACATGTCTCTGCTTGTACTATGGCCCACCTGAGGGTGAACACCCCGGGCAACATAAAAGAGTCAGCGGCCAAAATTACCACCCACTAACAGGACAGCCACAGATTGGGATCCAGTACAAAGGCCACCACAGCAGACTTAGGCAGCCTCTTCATGTACAAGGGATGAATTGCCAAGCCTGCCATCATACAGGGCACTCACCTGGTTGATGACTGGCACTGTAAAGTATATTATGATTGGGTTGGCTTAAGATAAAATTTGGAGAGCTTGCGACACCCTTTAAAGTAAAAAAAGGCTCCACTGGAAGCAGCTTGAGACTGTTATCAGGAAAAAGTACGCTGAGGGGACAGACCATAATTAATACATGTAATACGGTCTAGAAGTGTGTCCTTAACAGTGGAACCACTGTCGAGACAATTAGCACAAAGAAACACAGATCCCTCACAGGAGACTCAATCGCAGGAATTGGTTTACCCAATGTAATGGTGTCATTTTTCAAAACATGGCAAATTTGGGTAATTCTAGGGTGGAAAGTAAGGTAGAAAGATACAACCTTCTGCCAATTCCCATTAAACCTTTCATAAGTGAGCATTGAATGGACTCCAAATGACTCCGTGAGGAATTAAGACAATACAAGTATTTATACATGTATACGTCTGTGTGTATGTTTATATAATATTATAAACATATTTACACACACACATATTCATAACATTCAGTCCATCAGCCCATATGAAATAGTTACCCTTCATCCCAAAGTTTCCCAGCAAACCAGGATAGCAGACTTTGATGTGCTGCCTGCTGCATACAGTATCAAATGAATCAGAGAAGACTGGCTTCTCAGAAGAGCAGGGTACTTTGTGGAGGCCTTGTTCTTGTCTCAAACAGATGTTTCCATTCTTCTCAGGGTTGGGGCATGGTTTTTAACATATCTTTTCAGTTAACCCGCTTCCCCCCCCCCCCCCCCTTTTATTTATGTGTTTAGGAGCAGACAATACAACTGTGTTAAAGATAAGTTTGCTTTGTTGTGCTTGTGAAGATCAAAATGTTGAATAGCTTCCTTGTCATGATTAGGTTGGTGTCTTTACATCTATACATTTTAATGGGTTTTGCATTTCAGGCATTTAACTGAAGTTTTAGTGTCAATATTTAGATACAGTTCCTGATAAAAAACCTATGTGAAAACACAATTTTAATTTTTTAAAATTATTGTGGGTTGTGTCATAATTTAACAAGATGAGCAAAATTTAAAATACAAAGAAATTAAGTGAATTTACTGAAATATTGCCTGCTTAGCTGGCTAGGTGGGCTTTGAAATTTGGCTGGTACATTTAAGATAAGCACAAGTATTGTTTATTCCCACAGATGTTCCCAATATGCTTAGCTTTTCGTCAGTAGACATATTCATGGTTGCTGGTTGTCACTGTTGCTTAGTGACAGGGTCAGAGATTTTGGTGTGAAATTAATTATAAATTGTCAATGCAATCACCGGAACGTTTCATATTATTCAAAGTCAAAATGACATGTTGTTAATATGATTGCTTTGCTGTTTGTAGCACTTTGCTGGTAAATGCAGGAGCAGTCCTTAACTTTAAGTTGTAAGTATTGTGCGAAAAAATATCACCCAATATTAGATCCTTACTCTTTTTATGAAACATTTAACATAAAACTTGGGAGAAAAAAGTAGCATTTGCCAGTAAAACTGATTTTGCCATTCATGATTCAAATTACATGTACTTTTGAAATTTGGAGAATGAGTTGAACACTTTTATCTCACAACTTAATTTTGTGCAAAATTGGACAAAATATTGTAAACAGTTAAACTTATGTTGCACATTTTAAAACATTTTGTTGAAGTTTCAAATAACAAAGTTACATTGCATATTTACTTACACAAGTTAATATGTTGATAGTCTCGTAAAATGCAGGGTTCACTGTCCATTGTGTATCTGCTTTGATGATGTATTCTGTAGATAATACAAATACGTTTTCCATGCTTACAGGAAAAAAAGGCAAGATGAATCTGCATTTGGTGTCCAGGGTGAACCAACAACAGGTGACTAATGTGCTTTGTTTGTCACTATTACCTCTCATGTTGTAATAACCAACCAGTGTTTGTATGAGCAGTAATACCTGCTAATTAAGATTGCTTGTAATGCTAAGCAAAAGTGGTCACACATGAAAGGTGGTCTTTAATGACAGGTAAAGTTACAAAGAAGATAGGCTTCTGTGTCCACAAAATACAGTCGCAAAAACAGGAAGCCTTTCATGCCAGCATTCTCAAATAGCAGATACAGTGAAAATTCGTTATAATGACACCATCTGTCCCCTACGAAATGTGTCGGATAACTGAGTATGTCAGATAAATGAGTCAAATAAAAAATAAAATAAATCTTTGCCCAGGAAAATTTGTGTCATTATATTGAATATGTCGGATATCTGAGTGTCGTTATAATGAGGTTTCACTGTACTGCTGTTTTGTTCTCTAAACATGTTAGAGAGCAGCTTTTCTCTCTTTATCCTATGCATCAACAAGAGATGACACAGACTATCATCAGACTAAATCTTGCACTGGCAGATACTTTCCAGCACCTGGGAATCCATCCATTATTGTGTGTGAATATTTAGAACTTATGCCAGATACTGTATTCATTTCACTAGTACCATATGCCGTAATAGAAGCGTGCCCCCCAAATTTTATTTTGCAGACTCAACACTATAAGTTTTCTCCCCTAATTCAAAAAAGAAATATTGATCTCTGTTGAAAAGGCAGGTGAGACTGATGGTACTGTAAACTTCCCAAGCTTTCTATGAATTGTTTTAAATACAAAGAATCATAAAGTTAGATTCAGTGTTCATTTCACCTGTTTGTTATCTATGTTTAGAGAGCAGGGATAATCCTTTCTGACCTTTGCAGCTGGTAATTAGATGATATTGTCAGTGCAAGTTATAGTGTTTTGGTTCTATTACTGACCCAAAGTGTCAATGTATGTGACAATACTTGTGAGATGCAAGCAGTGTGATATTTGACCAGCAAGATTGACACTTTGTCAACATGTGGGCAGGGACATAAATAAAGCTTCATCAGTCTAATCACATCAAAGGAAGTGCTAGTGAGACCAACCCACAGTATTATTGACCAGAAGTAGTGATTGTGTGTTTTACAGGGCATCTCTATTAGATGAGGCTTTTTAAGGCAAAAAAAAAAAAAAAAAGAATAGTACACAGAAGAAATTTACAGAATAGGAAGCACTTGAAATGGTGGTAAAATATTGTGTTCTCGCAGGGCTCTCTTTGAAAACAGGTTCCACTGTATTGGGCTACATCAGCTTATAGATGGGACCATCCATGTGAATGACTCCAGTAAAACATGATTTATTACTGGTACCATATAAATGTCAGGGGACATTTTTCACTAACCCCCAGCAAGTGGTTTTGTAGAATTGTGTGCATATGTGCTAGCATCTGAGTTTGTTGCCATGGTATTGGCAGACATCATTTGCTATTGACAAAAGCCACACTGCATATGTATCAACCTAACTTGCAAGTAATGGTCAAGTTTTGTTTTTGTTTTGTTTTTTTAACAAATGTAAATAACCCATATACATACATATATATATATATATATATATATATATATATATATATATATATATATATATATATATATATATATATATATATATATATATATATATATATATATGTATATATATATATATATATATATATATATATATATGTATATATATATGAAACAATTGCCCTATATGGAAACATACCTCATTGGACAGGCAACTTGAACTTCAAAAAATGCACTGAGCCAATATGAGCCCTGAATCTAATTTTAATTTACAGTGTCTTAGTCTCTGGGTTTGATCCAGGAATTTTGCGTTGGCTTGGTTGCTACTTATAGAATGAATACATTGTAAGATTGGTTTATCATTACATGTGGTCATTGCTCAGTAACTTCAAGGTAATGCAAAACCTTCAATGTAAAATTTTACCTCTTTTTACTCTAATTTTGGTAGGGCTAGAAGTAACCAATCATAATGAAGTAATTGTAGTTTTTGGACTCCAGAACAATTTTCAGCTCTGTTCTATTGTGACTAGCATACAGAAAAACATGAAAAAGGATTCCAGAGATATTTTTAAAAATCTTTTTCAGAGATGGAAATACTCTAATTTTTAGTTAATTAATTAATTTATTTATTTATTTATTTATTCATTTATTTATTTATTTATTTTATTTTTTATATTTTTTTTTTCATTTTTTTTTTCATTTTATTTTTTGTTCAGTAAATAATTTTCAGTATGTTTACAAAGTCATTTGAAGTGTTAAACACAGCCAATTTTTTTAGCTCTGCTGACCCAAGGTTGCAGAGCTTTGTATGCAATTGCTCATGTCTGTCATTCTGTCCACCCATCATTCCATCTGTCCATAAATTTTTGGGTTGTGAGGTTATATGATATAAAGACCATGTCCAGTGCTAGAATTTTATGTAATATCAGTGACCTTGACTTATTTTTGTGAGGTCACCATGCCTGTAAAGTTGAAAGAGGTGATTTTGTGATAGCAGGGCATAGCTTGGACACCAATGGCAAAGAGAATTGAGCCTCCAGATCAAAATTGTACATGATTACATTGTACTTAAAACTGTACTTCATGACCTACTCTTTTGGTCACTGTTTCCCAGTAATTATGGAGTTGGGTCCAAATGTATTGGGTTTTTTTATTATTATTTTGTATTTAATAACTTGAAAAGTTATTACCCCATTTGAACAAACAGACCATGTATGGAAAGCTGGATGTAAGGTGCACATTTTGAACAGAACAATTTTTAAATCAGAGTTAAAGGTCAAGGTCAAATGGCCAGTTTGAATATAGAGGTCATCTCATGAATTCTGTGTACCCCACAATTTTTTAATTAGGCTCATATAACGTTCAGAATTTATAAAGTGTGTGAAAATCTTCGTTGACATCAACGTTGGTGGTGCCACTTGCAGTATTATGTAAGATACAGGTCAAAATGTGAAAATCTTGTGACCATGATACTGTCCACAGTTTTCAAGTTAGCCCATTACAGCTTTCAGGACTTAAAGGGTGTATAAAAGTCTAGATTGAGTTTGATATTGGTAGCGCCACCTACAATATTATGCAATAGCAGTGTCAAAATGTGAAATCTTGTGAACACTGTAGCATCTTTAATTTTGGTGGATCTTCAGGGAATTTGGTGGAATTGTGTGGGTGGTCAAATTGTGGCACTTTGTTATGGGTTTTCTGCCTGTGCTTCGGTCCACTATTCGTGTCTGGGCTGTAATTTTTTTGTCCTTCAACTTAGATTAATGAAACTGTACACACAGGTGCATCTGGACAAATGGGTGTGTCATGTATCCAAAGGAGGACACTAGCTCAAGTATCTTGGTCACAGGGACATAATCTTGTAAAATCATGTCCGAGATATAACTCCTTTACTATTTAACGTATTTTTATGAAACTTCACACCCAGACACACACACACACACATATATCTTGACCTGAGGTGGGTCATGAAACAAAACTTGGTCTCTAGGTCAAGTATCTGGGTCATGGTAATACAATCATGTAAAACTACATTACACTTCATGTGCGGACTGTGATTCTATTGTCCTTAGACTTAGAATCATGAAATTTTACACGCTTGTGTATCTGGACAAAGGTAGTATCATGCGTAAAAATAGGCCACTAGGTCAAGCATTTGGGTCACAGTGACATATCCTTTTAAAATCATGTTTTGGCTGTAATTCCTTTAATCTTTAACTTGGTTTCATGAAACTTGCACACGTGCATCTATCTTGACCCAAAGTTTCGCCATGAAATAAAACTAGGTCTCTAGATAAAATATCTGGGTCAGTGGTATATCCTGGTAAAATCGTGTCCATACCGTAATTCCTTTTCTCATTAAATTAGTTTCTTGAAACTTCATACACACACATCTTGACCCAAAGGTATGTCATGGGACAAAAGTAGGTTACTAGATCAATTATCTGGGTCATGATGAGGCCTTTATGTAAAACTGCAATACAGTGGTCCGTGTCCAGGCTTTAACTCACTCCTCCTTCAACTTGGATTAATGAAACTTTACACACCAGTGCATTTGGACATGAGGGTGTGTCATGCAACAAAAATAGGTCACTAGGTCAAATATATGGGTCACTGGTATATCCTAGGAAAGTCCTGTCCTTTTACTGTTTTCACTGTTCATGACTACAGTTATTCCAAGGGAGACCTGCAATTACCAAGGTTATCAATGGGATGAGGGGGGCATTGAACCAGCAATCTCTGATTGCATGTTAATTACAATCACATTACCTTACAGTGTGGCAGAAAGTTAACATGCAAGTTGTGTCAACATATTTTAGGTGACAAAGTTCGAGAATTCCTACAGAGTCTGCAGTATTTCAGGATCTTCATTGCACTGTGGAATATCTTTGTTATGCTTCTGATGATAGTGTGAGTACCTTGACCATATAATTATTTTGTACTTTAAACAGACACATACCTGTTTTACAGGGTGTGAAATTCGATGAAAATTACACCAAATACAAACTGGTCCTAAATCTCGAAGTGTTGTAAGCATGTCATATTATGTTCTTTTGATGTGCATGTATACTTCAAACACATTTAATTATTTCATTGACATATCATCTACCATGCGTACGGTTTCTACACAGGTGGGACATGGGCGTAAAACGTAAGAGTTAGTGGATGTTACCAGACTAATCTTTTATAATTGCAGGGTCTTTGGATCATGACAGAGGTCCTACGATACTGAGGAAGCTTTTCCTACCATGTGTCTGGACTTTATGGCTGCGAAAAACATGGCGTGGGTACAAAAACAAACAAGTATAGTGTTGTGAAAGAAAATCAATGGTGGATTTCTCAGCAGCTGTGGTATTTTACTTAGGAGTCTACTTAAGACTTGTTAAATCAGCATGACTGATATGTGCCTGTAAATTATCAATAAATTGTGCTCTGACCATGCCTCAATCTTGTATATCAGGTGCTGAGATGATAGCCAGTATATATCATGTATTTTCAACTTGTACCAGGAAGCACCACCAACAAGTAAAATATATTTGTTCTGAACTAACAAAACTATCAAGTAGAATGGGATACAGACCAACTGGGATGGACCAGAACAATAACAGATGTAATTAAGTGTCAAAACATTGTAAAACTTGGACTGATTGGCTTAATAAATTTGAAAGAGTAGTTTTACCCTTGTATATTATTTAGGTATATATTTGAAGCTGATAGTTTATATTTATTTGGAATGAAAAGAACAATTCTGCTTACTATGGTGACCAAATATGTATTACACAGAAGTTATCACTGTTGCAGTCAAACTGGCTACAGAAGTGGCTTCCTTGGGCAAAAAGAGTAACAGCATAACTGTATATAGTGTATTGAAAATAGTGAAGAAAAACTTGTATGTATGAACAAGGATCCAATTGTAAATATGCATTTTATTCTTCTTTGAATATTTAAATTAATCATGGTCAGGCAACTGGGGGAAACTGTGTTGATGGTATGCAATGCAATTCAGTGCAGATACACCTGAATAAACTAACCATCATGTTTTGTATATGCTCTCAGTATCTTTATTCTGAATTGGAATCTCAAATTTAAATGTTTGCTGTGCCTTGTAAGACTTGGGTTATTTCGGTAGGAACTGTACATGTATACATTATTAAATAACAAATAGCATCCCTTCTGCATTAAAGTGCAAAAGTGAGAAAACAATGTGTCCATAATTTTGAACCACTTATCATTTAAATTTGTCAAAAAGCCAAAACCTTTGTGAAACCTTTGTGTACATCTTTTTGAATAGCATGTTGTTGATCAGCTTCCAGTAAACCAGCTAGTATCACCAGAAAAATGAAAAAAATGCTCTAAGGAGACAGTGTTTTTTGTGCTGAATAATGTAAATCTACAGTTGTGCTGATTTGGAACTGAGTTTCTTGCCAACATGAACTAATGGCTGCAAGAAAAACATAAACTAGAACAGGCTGATTTTCCAACAGAAAATCAAATGTCTTCCCGTGCGCCCTTACTATTGTCACCCTTATTTTTATAAATAGGCATACCGATTCCAAGGATCTACAGGTATGATGAAGGTACACTCTTTATTGACATTTCAAAACCTTGATTTTTGACGAAATGCCCACGTACCTTGAAAAATAGGTCAAGGTCATACATTTGCAGTTACAAGCAAGGTCTTACAAAAGTCTTACATAGAAACATAATCACACAAAATGTCAACCTCTTCAAGACAAATCTTTCTCAAGTGCATCTGCAATGATTTTTAGACAGTAGCCGTGTGACCTTGAAAATAGGTCAAGGTCACCCATCTACAATCCCAACCTAGTTGGTACTATGGTACATAAACATGCAAAATTCCAATCTCCTAAGTCAAATCCTTGCAGAGTTGTTGCATGTGTGTCAATTTTAGATGACATACCCGTGTGACCTTGAAAAATATGTCAAGGTCACCCATCTGCAATCCCAAGCAAGATCATATATAGGAACATCTTCGCATAAAATTTTAACTTCCCAAGTCAAATCTTCCTTGAGTTATCATGTCCACATTGATTTTAGACGAAATGCCCATGTGAACTTGACAAATAGGTGAAGGTCATACATCTGCAGTTACAAGCAAAGTCTTACAAAAATCTTGCATAGAAACATAATCGCACAAAATATCAACCTCTTTCAGTCAAATCTTTCTCGAGTGCTTCAGCAATGATTTTTAAAAGTGGCCATGTGACCATGAGAATAGGTCAAGGTCACCCATCTACAATCCCAACCTAGATCATATTATGGTACATAATGATGCAAAATTTCAACGTCTTAAGTCAAATCCTTGCGGAGTTATTGCGTCCGCATCAGTTTTACATGACATGCCCACGTGACCTTGAGAAATATGTCAAGGTCACCCATCTGCAATCCCAAGCAAGGTTTCATATAAGAACATCTTCACAAAAAGTTTGAACTTCCCAAGTCAAATCTTTCTCTGGTTATCGCGTCCGCAACACACACAACAATGTGTTGAAGAAGAAGAAGAAGAAGAAGAAGAAGAAGAAGAAGAAGAAGAAGAAGAAGAAGAAGAAGAAGAAGAAGAAGAAGAAGAAGAAGAAGAAGAAGAAGAAGAAGAAGAAGAAGAAGAAGAAGAAGAAGAAGAAGAAGAAGAAGAAGAAGAAGAAGAAGAAGAAGAAGAAGAAGAAGAAGAAGAAGAAGAAGAAGAAGAAGAAGAAGAAGAAGAAGAAGAAGAAGACGCAAAAACAAAAAGTCATGCAATGGGGGGACATAATAATGAGGATTTTCTAAAGAGCAAAATCATTGTTCAAGTTTGCATGTTTGCTGTTTAAAAATATTATGTGGCATTAAGAAAAAAAAACAGATCAAATCTATTTGGTTCAAAAAGATACACTTCATTGAATATTCATGTCTTTTCGTTTTCTAATGATGACCTATTCTTACATTGTAAAATTGAGTTTTTGTTTCAGATCAATGTCTCCTTCAGCTGATGTGTCAGTCAGCCAAGGTTAGGTGGTGGGTCTTTGTCCATCATCCAGGTGTCAGTCTGTGGTCCCACATTTGACATTTCTCACTTCTAAAAAACAATCGTCCAGATTTACTTGAAACAAAGTGGGATGTGCTTTGGGTGGCTCTCAACTAAGTTTGTCCGTTTCTTTGTAAAATTTATCTGTGGTGACAGGTCATCTGCTGTATGTGGCCACTTTTTCTTGGCAGAAGGGGCGGCCACATACAGCAGGTACAAGTGTATACCATTGAAGTTGCCCACCTCCATTGGATCCAAAACTGCAAATGACACCCCCACCCCCCCACCCCCCATTAGAAAGCCACCTGTTGACATCATGTGCAATTACAGTCTACAAAGACATGTTACCTGGGATCAGCTTTCTTTTCAGCAAGAACAATCTGCATTGTTTTTGTGCAGTTTTTGTCTGGGTGACGTTTTCTTTGAAGAAACACAAAACATAGAGTGTGAACTACATGTATGACAGTTGTGGATTTCACTAAAGGATTACAGTCCGTGAAACTTGTACAGATCACCTATGATTGGTCCTCTTGTTTGGTCGGATAATCTCACACATACTCATGGCAATTATTATAATAGTATGACATTCCACTCATTTTTAATACAAGCTAGTTTATGGTATTTTTTCTTCCTATACAGGACCTGTATATTGCACGGGATGATAGTCCTTATCCAGGGCTCAGTCAGGTTTGAAGATGAGTGACCTTGACCCAAGGTCACAAGGTGACTGCAGCGAATTTGATACCTGCATCCTAACTCAGAATTTAACATAGGACTTCAATATTTGCACATGATTACAGTCCTCTTTTAGGGCATGGTCAGCACCATAACAAAGGGGATAAATGGCAAGGTTGCAGGCTGTAAATGAAATTTGCTGGCTGCAAATGACACTTGCACCAATTTTTAGGGCCACAAGTAACATGAAGCGACAGGAACCAGGTTATTTTAACCTAATAACAAATAACCTTCCATTTAAAAACATTATCGGGGGAAAGTGCCTTATTAAACTTAGGCATACTTTAAAGTTAACATGTTGTAATTTGAAAAAGGTAAGGTTACTTGTATGTTTGCTTTACACTGATCTATATTGTGGTGTTTTTCTTTCCATTAAATGTTAGACTATATATAGGGCCTCTACTTACATTTTAATATGCATTAAATGATAATTGGTTTTAAAAATGCTACAAACAAATATTATTCATTTATAGGACATTACCTACACATTAACACCATAAGAAAGGTCATAAATTGCGAGGTTGCGGGCTGTAAATGACAGTTGCCCCCATTTTGCAGGAAGCAAATGATATGAAGCGACGGCCACCAGTTTATTTTAACCTAATAAGTACAAATGAATAATTTAATAATAATAATAATGTTTGTATTTATGTCATTGGGATCATTGTTTGGCCCTTGGTATTCAATTTGCGGCCTTGCAGTGGTCATTTGCACCCTCCACTTCACGTCGGGCACAAATAGCCAATGTCGGGCACAAGTAACCACTGTCGATTGGCAAATTATCCCAATGCCCGCAAAACTATGTTTTAGTAATAGTAATAGTGTTTGTTTTTATGTCATTGAGATCACTGTACAGCCCTTGGTATTTGATTTGCGGCCCTCCAGTGGTCATTTACACACTGCACTTCACGGTGGGCACAAATGACCACTCATGGCCCGCAAATGATCCCAATGCCCGCAAAACAAAAATTATTGTTATATTAGGTTAAAAGAAACTGGTTCCCTTTGCTTCATGTCATTTGCGCCCTACAAAGTAGATGCAAATGTCATTTGCAGTCTGCAACCTCGCCAGGTATGCCCTTTGTTACAGTGTTAATGTGTAGGTAATGCCCTATAAGTGAATAATAATTTGGCTTCATCGTTAAATCACCATAAAGCAATACGTGAATAGCATCAAAATTGTCACAATGTTCGAGGCAATAAACACAAAGCTTCTACTGGTTTCACCAACTCCTGATCGGGTTTTCTTTGTCAAGTTTGTGCTGCCGCCAATCATAGTCGGCCGCGTAGGCCTACTGGCAAAGTTTTGATGCGTTGCATTCGCAAAGAAGCATCTTTGCATTGGTCTCTGGTTATGTTGCATTTGGCCTGATCCAGGTCGCTGCTGGGGTTGCATTTGACCCAACCCAGATTGCTGACTAGGTTGCATTTGACCATGTCCAGGTTGTTGTGGTTGCCCACCAGGTTGCCGCCCTGGTTGCATTTGGCCTGGTGGATGTCGCTGTCCAGGTTGCATTTGACCACGTCCAGGTTGTTGTCTTTGTCCACCAGGTTGCTGCCCCGGTTGCATTTGACCAGGACTGGGTCGTTGTCCTTGCCCCGGTTGCATTTGGCCTGGCCTGGGTCTTTGTCCAGGTTGCATTTGACCAGGACTAGGCCGTTGCCGCTGTCCAGCAGAAAATACCAAAGTGAAGTTTATTTCTCCCATAAAACAACCAAGAATATATGGAAAATCTAGGGTGATATGATACCGGTAATTTCCTTTAACATATCTTCCATGACAAAAATCCAAATCAGCCGCTGTTAGCTTTTTCCCATTTTCATCTACTGGGCCATAGATTGGAAAGCCATCTAATGCAACTCCCAGAAAATGATTTGGTATATTCTTGGACAAACAACCAGGCTCCATATGGTAGTGGTATGCTCCCCCAGGACTCGGATGGCCGTTACATTTATCAAATATTTCACGGTTTTCGCCTTCAACTGCATTATAACCATCTCCCGTGTAGGGATTGTAGAAAGGAACACCATTGATGGACACTCCAATGCTGCCCATGGGTAGACAACTAGGGGTCCCTGCCACTTTTGGGTATTTCGTTATCACAAATCCGTAGTTCTGTGATCTGATGGTGTTCGGGTTATGGGGATTTGGGAATGGCCCAGATTTATGATCAGGTATGCCATTACTGCGTATTACGAAGTACTCCCCATGATCACTAACATTAACTGACCCGGGATTATCAACCAATCCAATTCTTGCCTTGAATTGACTTGCCTCCTCGGGTGTAAGGGCAAATGACTGCAGTACACATGCGCACAGTACAGGAAACAGGTGTTTCATCGATCTCTCCATTCTGCATTGAATCTCAGCAAGATAGGAACAAAGATCTTAATCTTAAACCTGGTAATTGGGTCACAGGTGTTAGGCCATCAGATTGTAGAGGCAGTGCTTTTGCTGAAAATAAAGTGAAAACCATGTACTGTTATTCTCTCTCTCTCCCTCTCTCTCTCTCTCTCTCTCTCTCTCTCTCTCTCTCTCTCTCTCTCTCTCTCTCTCTCTCTCTCTCTCTCTCTCTCTCTCTCTCTCTCTCTCTCTCTCCTCCCCCCCCCTAAAATGCCAGGTTTCCCTTCATTATCATATTCCCTAGTGGTCTATGCAGTAGGAAATAAGCCTAGACCCAATAAGAGCAATTTGTCTTCAGGCAAAGAGTCAAATTGCTTATTTACCAGTCCAACGTAAAACGCCAGAGTTTAAAACACAAAGTTCTAAAGGAAAGATGCATGAATTTATTTGCATGTATGTTCTGAACTTCTTATAATGCTTATATAATTAACTGGATGTAATCTACAACCAAAGTCAAATAGTTCGTTACCTTATAAAGTGTTCTAAATAATACATGTACACTAAATACTGTGTAAATCCAGATTTAGGTACGTGTAGATATGCTTCTTGAAAGGAAAGTGTGCGGAATAGTCAGTCTAAATGGAGGTCTGTCTTTTGCGTGAAAGACATCAGGCATATGAGGAAAATCGACAAATATATGTAATATGCGATTGTCTGTCCTTGGAGGCCAGGAGCCTCACAAGTTGTCGGCATTCGTAGACGAGCGACAACTTCCTAAAAGTGACTTTGGCTGGATGCCTTTGCACAAAAAAGAAAAAAAAATCCAGTTCATATTATTTACTTTTTGAAGGTATACATGCATGTATATGGAAAGCTTACGACTGGATAAAATTAAGTGTATTATAACAATATGTACGATCAATGTATTTGTCACCAAGAAGCAAGTATGGTACCCAGGCATTATAAGAAGGGTACTGAGAGCGGATTTAATTTTATGACAAAGGGAAAAGTTGAATGAGTTGTGTAGCAGGAAGTGGTAAAGAACTTTGGGACATGCTGACGCAGAATGTTTGAAAAAGTTAAACAATTTGCTGCATTCTGGTGCAATTCAGGAAGAGTAGCTTAAGTATAGTTGTAGTATATATTCAAAAGGTTTACATTGTCTGAACCTGGATTCATGTATGTATGTATGTATGTATGTATGTACGTACGTATGTATGTACGTACGTATGTATGTACGTACGTATGTATGTATATATATATATACTTATATATATATGTGTGTGTGGATATATATATATATGTGTGTGGATATATATATATGTATGTATATATATATATATACATATATTTATGTGTGTGTGTATACATATAGTGAACCTTTAAACTTTAATTTCTGAAATTTGCTGCCTTTCTCCGCGATAGCGTGATCGAGCATACGTACCCTGGGAGTAACACCACTGGGAAACGTGCCTGTTTCACGTTGTTTTATCTGAAAGCAAAAACCATACTGAATGTCGATTTATGTTCAAAACTTGATTGAATCTCAAGACTCCTGACGGGGCCGTCTTATTGCGGATGATGAATCCCGCACGGTAACATGGCCTCAGGAATTCGCACACGCTGTGCTTCATGTACCTGCTGGTCTCTGTAACAGGATAATCTACAAAGAGTGGAATTTAGCTTCCAAAGGGCTCAACATTAACTTTTATAGGAACTTGCCCTGACACCTCCCCGAAATTAGCTTTATTAGCTTCATCAACGTGATATTTCGCTACGAAATGTATACAAAGATGCGAAACAAGTGCTTACACACGTATATCAAAGAGAAAATACACAGTTGGACGTTACAAAATCGCACGTTGCGTGAGCACAATGATAAACAATGTACTCTCGGCATCTATATCTATCTAGCCTCCTTGATATGATCAACATATCGAAAAGAGAGAAAGAGAAGAGATGTCTGTACTTTTCTGCTCTTTTAAAATATACCTGAGAAATACCGTTTACTAATTCTACGTCGTCTTGCTGAATACTATCTATATATATATATTGATCCGTTATTATTATTGTTATTATTGTTATTATTATTATTATTATTATTATTATTATTATTATTATTATTATTATTATTATTATTATCATCAATATTAGGAATAAAATGACGCGATGACCTGTTCTGTCCGTCGTGAAACTCCTTTGAAGTGGAAACAATGTTTGGGATACACTTGATTGAGTAATTAAATTGCAGTTTGTGACAGGGGATAAAGGTTTTTTTTTGTTTTTTTGTTTTTGTTTTTTTTTTTGTCATTTTTATGGTTGGACCACGGAACGGCGGGGTCCTGAAACACCAACCAACAGCACGTATCGCCTGGCCAATAATGGGAAAAGCACATCCCCATTCTTAAAAAGAACAGTTCAGAGGGGTAAATATGTGTGGACTGAACACCAGAGTTGTTTGAGGGGTTCTATTCGAAGCAAAGAAAGCCTGGGACTGGCATGTGGAATGACAAGACACACTATTGCAATAACATATGAATGGTTTAAAAAGGACAAATAAATTCCATTTGTTAATACTATTCATGCTGTAGAATAATAATCTGTGGCCATATTCACAAAGAATCTTAATCTGATAAGAAATTAAGGATCAAAATTAAAAGCAACTTGTTTTGATCCCAAATTCTTAAATCCTGTGT
>OZ026629.1:39999384-40184384 GCA_964020975.1 Hermodice carunculata | reverse complement strand
TTGGGTAGTAGATAAGATGTAGAATCTGTCTGTTTATCTCTGGATATTAAAAAAAAATTCTAGAAATAATTGTGTTGTGAGCTCCAAAAATATTGCTGACACATTTCCATCCGAAATAAAAGCCAAAAGCAGACCCGGGTTTTCGTGGATTTTATTTATGTCAGAAGTACTCGTCGCGAGACAGATGGGACGTAATGAAAAAAAGGGTACTCTGTGTGTTGAAAAAAGATCAGAGTGTTGAACCAACACAGGGATTGTTTTTCCGAGGCAGTCTATGTCCCTCCTTGCTCATGCCTGGTGCAACCCATGGTGCGTTAATGATGCTAGAAGCATGCAGTGTCTATCAGCAGAAATATACATGTAAATTTTCTCAACAGGCATAGGTATATTTTATATACATCATTTCACTTTCTTCTTTGGTCCCACCGTCCGTCTATCTATCTATCTATCTATCTATCTATCTATCTATCTATCTATCTATCTATCTATCTATCTATCTATCTGTCTGTCTGTCTGTCTGTCTGTCTGTCTGTCTGTCTGTCTGTCCGTCCGTCCGTCTGTCTGTCTTTCTGTCCATTTATCTGCTTGTCAGTCTCTTTCCTTCCTTCCTGTCTTTCTTTCGATCTTTCTGTCTATTTTCCGACCATACATACAGTTATGAGAGATCATATATACAATACCAACCATATAAGAAAAAAAAAGGTAAGTCAAGACCTGCTGTGGCACAGGATACACACTGAACATGAGCCTTAAGATCCAAGCCATGTGAATCAGAGTCACCATGACACTTTAATGTTTTTTTTTTAACAATAGTGTGCGAGAAGAACTCCGGAAAAATTGGCTGTAAGGAAGAAAGAAAGAAGTGAAGAATTCACGGGAAAACCATATGCCTGTATTTGTGCACAGACATAGACATAATTAGACATGATAAATGCATTGAAGATAAGAAGTTTTCCCTTTCAGTTAAGATTTTAAAGAATCGTCTTAGATCGCTGACTTGTTGAGCAGCCTGCTCACAGTTATATGTGAAATGTGATCAGTAAATTTCAGTTTGTCATCAATGTAGACTCTCACGAGTTTAACTGATGTTGTCGGGCCTTATTCTAACACCATCGATTTCGAACCAAGAGTTGTCAGGATGATTTGAAATGCGGGACAAAGTAATAATGCGTGACATTACTCAGTGTTGACTTCCATTTGGGTTGTCATCAAAACACTCACATAAAATCTTTGTGGCAGTTTCTATATTATATCTTTTACAGTTTGGAAATTTCCATGATGATAAGACATTGTATTGTCGTCGGCATAATCATACAAACCACATTTCCTTCAAAAAAATACACAAAGTCATTGATGAAGATATTAAATAACAGGAGTCCCTTGATACTACATTGGGGAACTCATTTTAGGACTTCTGTCCATTCACTCAACGTGCCTCCATATTTGAACCCTTACATTCTTCCCGAAAGGAACGTACTTGTAAGTTTGCAGGCATGCTCATGAGTACTAGAAACGCTATTTGTTTGGCATACATTTACAAAGAATTAGGTAAAAGTTTTGAGCACAACTTGTTACTCATATTTTCACCTTCCCTCGAAACAATTGTACCAGTGTCCTTCCTGTGAGACTTATCAGATATAAACGGTCTTTTCGCTGCAGAGGGGCAGTTGTGCTTCAGAGCTTTCTAAGTTCGCCATTCATGAAAGATGCATTCTTTGCTCCAGCACGCTGGTTTTTTCAGTGGAGCCTTCGTGTCGATACGAGATTTCCATTTCCAAATTAGTTGACCCAAATCGTCGTTTGGACTATATCATTGAAATGTAAAGTAGATGTAAGTTCAGTATCTGATTTGGACGAAAAAATCTTGCAAAGAAATATCCAAAAGGAGGTACGGTGTATTGATTTAATTCTTGCATGTTGAAACAAGTGGGTTGTGTGAATAGCCGGTTCTCAGCTGACCTTGACATTCAACCCAAAATAAGTAAAGGAATGTCCCAAAATAATTACAAAGCAATTGACCGAGGGGTTTCATTGCAATTGGATTTTCACAAAAAATACCACCCCCAGAAAAATCCCATGAAAAAAAAAAATCAGTGGACCAAGGCGGGTTGAACAAACTTAGCACAGACCTACAGAAGGTGCATCCCACCAAGTTTGAAGTGGATCTGATAAACGGTTTTGGACAAAACTACATATATACCAAAATGTACACTCTTATTCCTATAGTACCCATGCGAACATGTACCCTTGACGGTCATTACGTGATACATCAAATGTCGTTGAATATCGACAAATGGCAGTATTCCCACCTAGTCAACAATCCTGATGGACTTTGAGTCAAGCTACGTATCTACCATGTTTGAAGAGAAAACAGCTAGTGGCTGAGAAGCCGTCGAAAAATTTAAAAACAAACAAAGTTCATTTGTAAAAAGAAAGAAAGAAAAATCACAGCACCACATGTTAAACAAGGGAACCTGGCCATTGGTTTGGGGGAAGTCGAAAACGTCAATTATTGATGACGGCCGGACGCAGACGACGGCCAAAGACCCACCACATAACTTTAGTTGACTTTGACCTACCCGACCAAGTCATCTGAGTTTTTTTTTTTTAAATCGCGTCATGACACCAAGCAAAATTTTTTTTTTTTTTTTTCGTCTCCACATTTTCACCAAAGATGGCGGTGGATAGTCACCTTCTACGTTCACGTGAGGTGTATACGATCATAATTGCCTTCAGCTATGACATTCTAATGTTAAGAAACAGTTTTCCATTTGCAAAAATGTCAAGAGTTTTCATTCTCTTTCACCATCATGGTATTTTTAATACGGTTGGGGCATCTGTATTGGATTCCGCATTGCGCCATTTCTTCATTCTCTAGACGTTAGGATCAGATGTCGATGTAATGCGTCCAAGCGTCCAGGATAGTCATATCACAATGTGACTCCGTGCATTTTAAACCCAACCAGTATAATAGACTTCACCGTAGGGACATATGTTCCGGTCTACTTAGGTGCAACAACCAAACAAAAAGAAAAGGGTGGGGTGCATGTATGTATGATCAAGGAGGCTACACGTGTAGCCTCCTTGGCCAGATATATTATTACAAACATATTTTTTTTCCTCTGAATCATATCTTATTATAATAACTAATCTAGAGGCTCTTCAGTACAGAGACGCAGAGCATTATGTGAAAAACGTACTGGACTAGCACAGAAGACTAAGTGACAATTTATGAGAAATAGTCTTCAAAATGAGTAGATACCACTGATACCATTAAAGTTATCAGAATCATGAGATTATTTAGTATTAAGAAATATTTCTGTTCGAAAATGAATCATCCAGATACCACAATGAACAATGGAGCGGCCTCAAAGATACATTCATTTTTGGCGGCTGACAGGTCCTCACTGCCTTTTAAGAAAAAGTTTAACTAACTGTTAATTGAACACAGAACTATTAAAGTAGGAATTACATCCGGTGCATGTAAGTGAGACACAGTGTTCAGGAGATGGACCCAATTGCGTATTATACTTAGAACAAT
Organism: Hermodice carunculata; assembly: GCA_964020975.1. Lineage (NCBI taxonomy): Eukaryota > Metazoa > Annelida > Polychaeta > Eunicida > Amphinomidae > Hermodice > Hermodice carunculata. The sequence goes on along the minus strand of OZ026629.1, from coordinate 40,180,843 downwards.
AGAAAAAGAAATGGTCGTGTTTCGTATCTTGAGAGAGATGAGAACATGCCCATTTGAGACAGGGAGAATGTTAACATCATATAAATGAGCATTTTAAAACAGAAACGAAGAGGCAGTTGCATATATTTAGAAAGCGATTACCACACGTAATATATGAGGGCTTTTTTTGTCAACATGTAAGAGCAGCGAATTTGCTTTGGACTGAAACTGTAATAGGGAATCAGAATAACGAATATCGACGGGGAGATAGTTTCATAAGCGCACAGCCGAGGGGAGAAAAGATCAGCCCAGGTGTTCAGTTGAAAATTTAATTTGGTGCAAATCTGCGCGATTTCTCAATAGGTGCCCAGTAGTGAATGCAACATCACGGGGAACAAGGTCATGTTGATATTGGGGAGTCTATTTTAAATTATGCAAAATAGGGCAAGCTTGAAGTATTTCCTCCGGTTTGACAGAGTTTGCCACCCCAGCTCTTCGAGAAGTAGGACACGCGGAGTAAAGCGAGTTGCGCCAATGCAAAATCCTGGTTGCTTCGTACTGTACTGCCTCAATGAAATTGTGACAGGTTTCCTATACAATTGTCAATTGTGGGACACACCCATATGCGAGGATGGGACGTATCATGGTAGTATTCAATCCGATGAGAGTCTGGTGGGAGAGTTTATACTGAAGCCTGCGTTGTAGGGCAAGATGTTGGCCGGCTTTATCGATAATACGCACGTGTTACATGTTGGCACCAAAATAGATTACTTGACAGCGTGATCCCAAGATGTGTCTGTTGGGAAGTTTCAGGTATTGGTGTATCTCCCGAGAAGTAGGGTTGGGGGTCTGGTTTAGTTAGTTTGCAAGAGAAAATCACAGAGGTAGATTTGATGACATTAAATGTCACAGCTCGCCCAAAAAGTGAATGCATGCGAGATTGGTATGACGACTTCCTGCAGTAGCAACAGGCTCCTGGATAATTTCTAGATTGCTGATCATCTACAATTGTCTGAAACCGCAGGTAATGTAATCGGTAATGTCGTTAATTTTGATCAGGTCTGATCAGTATGGAACAATATAATTCGCATTGTCGAAAACTGCAAAGCCAGTGCCCCAGGCAACATCGTAGAGTGTGTCTTTCAAGTTAGCAAAGTCTCTTCTCTTGAAGTCCCAGACAGAGCATTTGAAGGAGCAATCCCTGTAACAAGTATAGAACGATGTTTCTCCTTTTATTCAGTATTTGAACATATCATCCAATATTTAATGATATGATCAATTCTATTTAATGTTATCGTTCAATATTTGATCATAACATCAATTATTTAAAGATGTCATCAAATATTTAAAGATAACAACTTCAATTTAATCTTATCATGAAGTGTATTTGAATGTGTGTCTCATTCTGGAAAAGCTTTCTTTTATTTAATCATAAGACAAAATCTTTTTAATGATATCATCAATTGCATTCATAATATCAATTAATCGATTTATTGTTATGAATAAATGTACTATATTTAAACAAATGTTCAAATGTATTTAGTCACATCATCCGATCGATTTGATCACATGTTGAAATACTCAGATAATTATTCTTATCACTAAATAGAATTAATGATATGTTTAATTCGATTTCATGATATGTTTAAATGATCAATTCTATTGAATGTTATCATTAAATATTTGATCATAACATTAATTATTAAAGATAAAAATAAAACTTAAGGTCAACATCTATACAAACACGTGCATTGAGGCAATTATGGATATCAGCATGTAAGCTAATCCGTGCATAGGCCAGTTATGTACATCAAGAGGATCTTGGTCCTAAGTCTACGAATTAACTTCTCAAGGTCACTTAGCCTCTTTATCTCTTCAAGTTCTCCATCATTTACACCTCCCCAAGCGCTGATTTTCCGAACAAAGAGTCGGCCGTACTTTTGAATTTGGATTAATAGCCCTTGATTTTTCCTCCCTTTTAGATTTTCGTGCATGATGCAATATATTTTAGCGTTTTTGCTTTTTGTTTTATTTTATTTTATTTTGTTTTGTTTTTATAGATTTTCGTGCATGATGCAATATATTTTAGCGTTTTTGCTTTTTATTTTATTTTATTTTATTTTGTTTTGTTTTGTTTTTTTATTTATTATTATTATTATTATTATTATTATTATTATTATTATTATTATTATTATTATTATTATTATTATTATTATTATTATTATTATTAGTATTATTATTATTATTATTATTATTATTATTTTTATAATGATGTCCTCACACACAAAAATTCCCATACCCCGTCGTCTGGCGGAGAAAACTTTCAGACGGGCTCTAAATGACATGAATTTCACAATGACATCTCTGTTACCACCTTGGGAAAGTCTGCCTACTCTGTGTGACATGTCAATATAATTTGTAGATAGATGGGTCCCTAATTGACCAGCCACGTCCCACGCAGCAATAAAGGTTGGCCCAATATTGGCCCAACGTTGGCAAGTGTTGTCCAGCACTGTGCCAATGCTGGGCCAAGTTTATTGCTGGCTATGGTCCATTATTATTTGATCAATATCTTCCCTGACATATTCCTCTACATCTGTTCATACCCACACTGATTTATTCTGTTATATTACTCACCTTTATGTTGCTTATCCTCCAACAATTTTATCAGGGACTGTAATTCCGTTATTTTAGCTTCAATGGCCATGAATTTTGTAGATCTAGAGTCAAATGGTTTTTACCTCAGTAACAAGAGTGTCGAGAGTAGTAAACTTATCATCCATAATAGATTTGACCACGTCAGTCACAATGTCTTTCATAACGTATTTGTCAGACTTAATCTCTCTCAACACAGACACAACACCTGGGTCACTCCAAATGTTCAGAATATCTGACGCAGATTCATACCGCCCTTTAGCAGGGATGAGTGTCACCAGTTAGAGACATCTGAGGTCAATTTATACTACAGGAAGACTCATTTGTGTGACTTCCAGCAGAATTACCAGGCGATGCCTGTCGACCTTTGGTTGAATGCCCCTGATAATCCGTTGGCATGGTTCACATTGTCAATACACACAAAAGTAATGTGGAGGGAATTCCAAAAATGCACAGAATCAAGCACTCACATAAATGCCGTCAACCCCAGCCCGGCGATCCAGTGACAGACTCATAGATGACTCAGAAAGGGATCATGAAAGATCGAAATCCGCTGATATATGTATCCGCACAGTAAATCTGGCAAAAAAGTAAATAAATAAATAGAAAATAATTTAATGGTAATTGTAAAATTGGTCAAATATATGGAGGCTATCTGATTATATGTTCTCGGGAAAAAAATAAAGCAGTTTCACTTTAAGCTACCTCACAGAATAATACCATGTAATACTTTACTGAACAAATGAAAACTGGTTGATGATCCTCTCTGCTTGGAATGTCAGGTGACAGATGGTTATCTACTTTTTTGTGAAACATTTGACTGCACTGAATATTTAAGAATAAGGATAAAAATGTCTTTCATCAAATCGGTATGGAAAATGTAGTAGTATCTTAATTTGAAAAATATCATCATGGGATATAAAATTAACTACAAGAAATACCATTGGATTTTTTTTCGCTAATTCTAGCTTCTACAATTTATGAAGGTTGGTGTATGAACAGAATAAAACAGTTCAATTACTGATCATTGTTTGTATTATATTATGAGCTTAGTTGGAGACTCAACACAATACAAGCACATAAAACCAAGATAACCGAAACACTTTTGAAAAAAAAAAATATGATGTTTGTTTGATGAAAGGATTGGAATTTTGAAACACTATATTGTAAAAATATGCATTTCGCAAACTGCGAAATAGGGGGAAAAACGAGAAATTGTGAAAATACTGTATTGTACAATATTATTCCATGTTGAAAAGAGAGAAAAAGAAATAAAGAATTCAATTCTATGTCACCAGAGACCAATACAAATAGGTCTTACAAATAAACTAAAATAAAGAATTTGATGCTCTGTCACTAGAGACCAAAACAAATACGTCTTGACTCTCCAAGCCTCGTTCTATACGGTGATGTATTATATACAAGCATTGTTAAACCCAATTAAGCCAGCCCGACAGAGCCTTGGCCAGCTCGTTATTTGTGTAACCATAACAGTACGTTAGCACATTTATATCAGATGAAAAAGTGGCACATTTTAGCATATGAAAAACTGAAAAAAAATAAACGACTCCCCAAAAATCTAACAATGCATCTATTGAATCCTTGAATATATTAACAGAAAAAAAAATTACGAAGAAGGCCAAAAATATCTTGGACTACTCGACACATGCATCAATGGCATTCGTTACGGAGGGTATATTTCTTTTATCGAATTGTAATATGCGAGACAATAACGTTTTAAAATTGTTTTTGGTTAGAAATACATTGTATACCCCCCAAGCTCCTGCTCCTTGTCACATATATCAGGCAAAATATCCACACAACGCAGTTGAATTCAATCCTGTAAGTTCACCCAGCTTTTTAAGCTCGATCAAAGCAGTTCAATTTTGTATCACATATGTTTGGCAACATCTGGATTCCAGAGGGTGCCCGAAACAGGTACTGCGGTACGAGGCCTCCTTTACTTTAATCAATGTTCTAGGCTGTCCCAGCACACGGAAACAACTTTAAAAAGTTAAGTGATGGTACAAATCTTGACGGTTTACTAATAATGTATCAAAATCAAACACAAATAGAGTAGTTGGAAATGCACACGCACACACACACACACATACATACATACATACATACATACATACATACATACATACGTACATATATGTATATATATATATGTGTGTGTCTGTGTGTGTGTGTGCGTGCGTGTGTGTGTGTGTGTGTGTGTGTGTGTGTGTGTGTGTGTGTGTGTGAATTAAAAACTGTGAAGTGATTTGCTCACACCTCTTGCTCCCATTTCCCACCCGGGAATTCCTAAAGATACTACAGAAATATAAAACTATAGATTCTTATAATCGGTCGCAGAACATGGGGATTCGTCAGGAGCTTCACAGGCATGCGCCAGGAAAACTTTTTGGAATTGTCATCTATGAACAGTAAACTATGTACAGGGAAAGCTTGTCGATGTATTCGGAACAAGACATTTCTGCAACTGGTTATTCATTGTTAAAATTAACATTTGTAATGGGATTGACAAGCAGCTTTGAAGGTTGAACCAAAGCAAATGTTGATAGTCTGGCTTGAAATTCAAGAGTAAACATCAGCTGATGTCAGTTTCCCTTGGGTTTGGAATTGGTTACATTAATTCTAGTGCAAGATTTAAGGCTGAAATGGGGTATATGACCACAGGCTTTCAAGTTAGAATATCAATGAAACAAAACTGACCCAACGCCTGAAGCAATCAACCACCAGGGATTTGCGTTAATCACATAAGAAGCCACGGGCATCTGTGTTCGTTCACAAATGGTTTTTATTGGTGGCAAGCAAGTAAAGCTGAAGCTGAAATTGCATGAAGATATGTTGTCATGCCCAAATTACCTCCATTCTTAATGTATAATATTTGTGGCCAAATGCTGATTCATCATGAATTGCCAAAGATGCGGCCTTCTTTGTGCATGTATGGCTCTACGGTAGCGTGTCGCGCCCATGGTCCATGAATGACGATGCAGTTTGACGAAACGTTTTGGAAGTTTTCATCAATACGGACTATTGACGTGGTTCGGTGAAAGTGCGATAAGTGCGCAGCCAAGCCAAGGCCGACAGTTACGGCTCAGTTCTCCTCTTTAGATTTTATTTCTGTCCTTTCTGATTGACTGTGACTGGGCAGAGTGTATTGGATATAGTACTTGGCTCAGTCCAAGGATCCTTGCTTACTCGATGTAATGTTCTTGAACATGTAATTTGGAAAATGGCAACAACCGGAGAGAGAGTGAGAGAACTTAAAGTAGCACACTTCTTGCAGCTAAAATTATAAACTTACAGAAAGGAACGGAGTTAGTAGAAGTCTAATTAAACCGAGTTTCATCGAATCCAAGAAGAAATCAAATATGGATCGCATTTGCACAGTTGTTGTTCGGGTATTTATGGTGTATTTCATGCTGGATTTAGCAACAGCACATTTGCGACTTACTTTTCCACGTGCAAGGATGTACGACCTTGATTTTATGGATAATGCTAGAACAAAAGGTCCTTGTGGTATGCCAAGCGGTAAGTTGTCACGGGTTGGAACCTGTCCGTTACGCATTAATTAAGCCAAGGAGGGTAGTCTCTACCCTCCTTGATTAAGCGCAAGACAATTTTGTTTATTTACTTGCATTGCTGGCAGAGCGATATGTATAATGCGGTTTTACACTCAAAGATCTGTGACAGAATATATATACTGTTTACTTGAATTAAGTAGCAACAGCAGTCATATGGAACTAAACATTTGTGGGTTAATCCTGCATGTACAGTACATGTATTCAGTCATCCCTGGCCAATGTTATGTTGCATATAATTTAAAGTCCTGTGTCGACTAAACATGTATAACCGTGAAAATACTTGAGCTGTTTGTCCTGTCATAATTTTTTTTAGAATACAAAGCAAAGAATATGCTAAATATAACGATGATTATCTAATTCTCGGTGTAACTAGTAAGCCATCTGGAGTTCTAAATAGGATGGCCGGAATTATACATGTATATTATATTACCACATAGAGGTATTAGGGCCAAAATTAATTGGTATTTTTCACAAGTGAGTATATCTCAGGTTATTTGCAGCGCATTTGCTTTGTATTGGAAACTGTAACAAGATTCGTCCGACATACATACATAGGCCAACATACAAACATACATACATACATACATATATACATACAAATACATACATACATACATACATACATACATACATACATACATACATACATGCATGCATACATACATACATACATACATACATACATACATACATACATACATACGTTTAAACGTTCACCTTTCGGACATTTTAGGCTAGCTTGTTTTCTGTTAGGTAAGCCCCCGGGGGCTACAGGTAGCAAGAAGCGGCCTACGACAGTTACAAGCTTGCCTAATTGTACTCGATATCTGGTTAATATTTTCATTGCATTCTCTTGACATAAATACAAAAGACTTCCATTCTTTTCTGACTTGCCCTATAATTCTACTGTTAACATCCACAGATTATTAGAAAGTTTGGCCGCAATAATCTACAGTTTTTAGACTTGTCTGTTTTGCTACTTAACTTTATCTTTTGGCATCTTTCTGTTTTAATATTCACTATCAGACATTTTAGGCTTACATGTTTTCTGTTAGGTAAACCCCCACGGGCTACAGGTAGCAAGAAGCGGCCTACGACAGTTGCATGTTTGCCTAATTGTACTAAAAATCCTGTTAAGAAAAATTGTTTTGATAGCATGTTTTTGGCATAAATGCTAATGACTTCCATTCTTTTCTGACATGCCTAAATGCACATTTACTCACTATTAAAAAATTACTCAAAATTGACAGTATTTTCTCAAGTGTCACAAACCTGACACATTAAGTTGACACATTGACTCAGGGTTGGCAGTTAAATAGAGCTTAATTGTTTGAGGAGTAGGTGTCATCATGGAGTTTGGTTTACATCTCTGGTACAGGATGTACATTGTTGCAGTCCTTGTTAGGATTTTCCTTGGTTTGTACTGGTGGTCTAGCTGCAACTGTTTATTTTACAATCACTGGGACTGAATATAATGCCCCAGCTTGTTTCCACTTCAGTTAAACATTGGGGGATGGCTTAACTAGGAAAAGCTGTCCAGCTAGAAAGGGTACATTTTGGTTCAGGGGTAAGTCAAATTGTTCTTATCTGAACCTGTACTATGAAAATTTGGTAATTATGGTTTGTTTGACAGGTATTCTTCTTTGATATGAAGCTCTGCATTTACAAGCAAAACTTCACATATTTAGCTAATTCATCAATTGCCACGTTCATATTTATTCATTATTATGTGGGTTGTCTTTGCTGAATATTTAGCTTAGGCAAGGAGCCGCTACTCAGAGGGACGTGTAGGGGTAAAAGGCTCCGAAACATGTTGAGTAGTTACCCGCTGAAGACCCTTTAATTTATTTGGGCTGATACAGCCTTTGTCAAAATTTTACAGAGGAACGTGTGCAATATAGACAATAGTAATTCCATATATATACAGGTTAGACAGGGACAGGTTAGCTTATGGAGACTAAAGCGTTAGAACTTCGGAATAGGATATTGACTACTAGGAAGTGGTTCTGGGCAAAAAGACACAAATACAATACATACATACATACATACATACATGCATACATACATACATATGATAAAACACTTCTGTAGTATTTCGGTTTTGCAGTTGTAAACGAACTTTCCTCTAATCAGAAATCTCAATCCTTATGCAACTTTTCACAATTTGTCGAGTCTTCAACGCTTATATGCATTAATAAAAGAAATTGACAGCGGTCGTTTGATCCATTTTGGTCTCCTCAGGACAAACGTAATTGTAGTTTTACATCCATAGAGAGAGGTCAGTCTGACCTGTTTGTCATACAGCACATCCGCATTCTATGTTTTGACATTGAAGGAGGCATGTCATTGCTTAGGGACAAGCAAGAGTATGGATTGTAAACAACATATTGCATCCCCATCACAACATCTGTTGCATATATCATAAGTGTACGTACTGCTTATTTCATTACTTATTCCTTTTACATTCTTGTAGACAAGCAAACAGCAGCCTGAAAATTCAAATGTTCCATCATTCCCGAAAGGCAAAAATGTAAGAAAACGTGCACAGTACATGCATGATATTATATTTTGCTGTTGACACATTTCTACTTTGAAAACTAAACCGGTTTTTTTCCAGACTATAGGATTTTTATTAGAGTGAATTGTTAGTACACAAACCTTTACACCAGAAAAAAAAGACCTATAGAGCATGTGACTGTTTTATTGTTATAGAAGAAAAATCAAGATCTCATATGTATATAGTCGCAAAATAGCTAATTGTACACTTGCTTCGAAGGCATCTTGGAAGAGTTTCGCCGTTCACGAAGAGCCCGATGATTAGATCTGCAATGAGCTGCCACCAAAAAACAAAAAAACAAACAAAAAAACAAAAACAAAAACAAAAACTAAAACAAAAACAAAAGCAAAAAACAAAACAAAACAAAACAAACAGACAAAAACTTAAAAACAAAACAAACAAACAAAAACCTGTCAAACGAATTTTACTGGTCACTCAAGGCAAATCCGACATAACCAGTCACCTTCAAGATGACTCACGACATGAATGCTCCGTGCACCAGTGTGTATGGTACCGGTGTGTACTATAAGCAGAGATGTGGACATCCCTGGTATATGTGCTTATCGTCATACCTTGGGAACTATTTTAAAGCGCTGATTTAGCTATGATCGTGTGCGACCACACCCCGATTATAACATTTTCAACTCTTTAAACATCAATATTCTTTCATATACTGTGCCATTTGGTCGACACAGTATCCACGGTAGTGACCATTGTAGTTGTGTAAATAAAGTGTTTTGTGTTCAGTTTGTGAGAAACACGTGAATATGTTATTAACTAAGGAATCGGTCTCTTCAAATATTTGCTATGAAAGCTGTCATTCGAAAAGATGACACTCCGCCATGATTCAGAGAAGGTCACGGTGCCATTTAGCACGATTGCAAGAAAGAGGAACTTGACATTAGGGCGCGAGCTTAAATTGGGATATCTTTTCTTTTTGAATCTAAAACAAGTTCAGAAGTGTAAAACTAAAGGTATGAACACGAACTTAGCAATCCTCAGAGCAGCATGAAAAACAAAAGAAAAACATTTTATAAAATTTTTGTTTAATGTTTTACATTCGTGAAAGTCTACACATTGATACTCTGTATCCTTTTGCTTCTCATAAGCCCTCCACTCTAATTCCGCAATCTTGGGCCCACCAATGTCCACGAAAGCCCTCGCAGGATGGTCTTTGTATGACGTATATAAAAGCATAATAATACCTTAAATGTTAATATTCACCTGTTTTGATAAACGTTTTCTTCTAAGACAAGTGCCTCCGGCTATGCCCAGGTAACAAATTAAACTGACGTCAAAAGACGTAATGTGCAAAAGGGGAAAGAACATACATTTTCAACATATTTCAACAAATGTCCAAGTTACCCAAGACCTAACAAAAATAAATGTGTGGTTCCGGTAACCTGACAGACTATACTTAAAAGGCCCAACCCTAAAATTAATGGAACAGAAAAAAAAAGTACTAATAAGCCGCACTTCCCTAATAAATACTGGTCGACCCAGGCCAGTGCTACAAACTCAGTCAGAGACCCAAATGGCCAAAAAAAGTCCGTAATTTTTTTTCAGTGGCCCAAATGTGACCTACACGGCCCAAAGGGCCGAAGGCATGCGGGGGGGGGGGGGGGTCTGGGGGCATTCCCGCCCCCCCTACGAAAATTTTGAATTTGAGCATGCAAAATAGTTTATCTTGGGAGTTTCGAGTATCTTGCCTTCACATGGTTGACGAAATCACAACATTTTAGTCATTATTGTAATGAATTGGCTATTTTCCCTCTGTACAAAAATCTGAAGAAAATTAATAAAATATAAACTTAAAAAAACATCGCCATGTTATCAATTAAGATCACACAAATTTTGCATTCACACATGTAATGCTTTAAAGAATTTTTGTACACATATTATGTTTATTAATTCGCGGAAAATTAACAGATAAATTATCCCGCAATTAGTAAGTTTTCTCTACAAAAGCAAGAAGAAAAATACATTAAGATAATCACTAGGCCTGAATTCACTTAATTTTTGTCACTGAATGTTGATTGATAATATTTTATGCACACATATGCCAGGATGGTGCAATATAACTGCTGAAAGCATACCAAACTATGATGCATGAAATGGGAGTACTAAATGCCTAGGGAATCTTGCCTTGGCTTATTTCCATGGTGGACCACAACATGAAAATAACAGAAGTGCAAGTATGAAATCGGAATAATATTAAGTTGCTTCGCACAGGTTTGTAGCTAAAATGCTTTAATTATCTATGAATTAAAAGATTTTCTAAATTTTCAATAAATTAATATATAAATAAATATAAGTATCAAAGGCGTAATTTTTATGACTCCAGGGATCTGATATATATATATATATATATATATATATATGTAAATTGCAGGTCCTTGGTAACACTAAGATACTGAAACTATAAATATATAAAGCGGTCCCTCTCCAGTACTCCCATCTCATGCATCAAGAATGATTTCACCTTATTTTTGAAAATGTTCTTACATTCACTGTCTTTGATATACCCTGGCAGATTTTGCTTGGGAATAGGTATCATCATGGTACAGTAGTACCTGCAATTACCGACCCCAGTCCCCACCTGGTCAAAACGACCAGATTTCCTTGGCAAGGGCGCTTTTGCAATGTTGAATGACCTGACGCGCAAGACCACGGTGCTGTCCAATTGCAGCAGCAAATTTACATTCCCTGGATTATTTTCTCAATAAACTTCTTCACATGAGAAACACTCATTTTGGCTAAATTCTGTAGCAATTTTCAAGGACTGTGATGCAAAATTTTGCTATATTGCTCCAGTTGGACAACCTTGGACCAGCTGCAACACGCAAACCCACCAGCAAAATCACCCCACAAACAACCACCCATAAAAAATGTCGTTCAAATCAACCATAACCAAATTGTAAGACAAAGTTAACAGAAAAGCTGACCAAAGTATGCCGTTATTTTGCAGTAAAATCAACTCAAACACAGCATTTTATTTCAACTTGTCTGGACGATCAACTTGGGCCAGGGAAAAAGCATAGCTGCTGCATATAGCCATGATGGGTCAGGTATCGGTATCTAGTATTGCTAGGTTTCAGGTGTCCGTTCTCCAAGTTTCCAGAGCAAACAGTGGTCAACGTATTTTTAAAAGATGACTTACAATCTTACCTTTAATCTGCTCGCAGGGTTGTGTCTAAAGCAGTTATCATCGTCAGTTACAAATCCAAATGTGACATGGCACTCTCGAGCACCATTTTTAACATTGAGCAATTAATACGTTGATTTCGGGACAGTCTCACAAAAGTACACTTGATTTGGATATCAACGTGAATCACAGCCACAGCATATATATGATTATTGATGCTCTGAAATAATTAAAAAATATATATTTTTGGTTTCACATATTATAACCCTCTTCCCACCCCCACTCGGCAAGATCATCCCAATGCCCATTCACAAACCATTGGCATTGGGTGCGGAACTTACTATTTTCACTATGGCAGCTAAGTCGATTGGTTATTTTAAAGAGGTGGCGTCAAAAATATATGTGTGATTAGTGTTACGGGAGGGTTAATTTGTTGAATAAATTTAATGTACAATATATAATGGGTCTTTTCTGGAGTGAGCATTACCGGAAAATGTAAATACAACGACAAACAGTGACCAGTTGTAGGCCCCAGAAATAGTATTTTGTATCAGACATAGAAGCCGCCCTGAGGCAATGAAATAAGGGTCAGCAATAGGCTGAGTGCCAAGCGCCCCCACTGCGTCCAAGACGAAGCTCAATGGAGAAGGCCGCCCCGATAGTGGATGCAGGTCCGAAAGTACTGGCGAGTTTTTATATAAGTGGCAACAAACATTTAGATAATAATTTAATAATAATAATCTATTAGGAAAACATAGATTTGAAAGTCTCCAGCTCAGTAGATAGGTACGTCTAAATAAGTAAGGATTTTATAGGCTCCAAATTGCACGGTTGTTGATCTTTATCTGTGAGGTTGCACTTCCGTAGAAGTATATAATTATGTTGTACAACACATTATTGTTGCAGGGAAAGGACCTGTCACCGAGTTAAAAGAAGGATCAACGATTAATATAACATGGCATCTGGCCTATGCACACAGGGTGAGTTTGAATTTGTTTTACATTTACCAAATGGTTTTTTTTTTTTCAACCTTTTCCCTCAAGGATTTGGTTGAAACTGTTTAATTTTTGACAAACAAGCAAATACATGATAGGTACACGGCAAACATTTTTTGTTCAAACATGTTTACCATATTCGATGTGCTACTACAAAAGATATAACATGATGACAGTGCCTATGCAGTGATGTGCTGCCTGCGGTATCTTAATGGCTATCATGCCAATACATTACCGACAAAATGTACAATAAATTTGTGTCGGTACAGATGCTGGTATTACAACTGTACCGTAAATTTAAAACCCTTTATACAGAATTGTGTTGCATTAAAATCAATTGTTAACTTTCAAGGCTATCATCCTGCGTAAAGTTTCCAAAATCATCAATTACAACACGTCGACCAACATAAATATGTGGGGGTTAACACTACGATCTGATCTCCTTTGGCAATACCACATTGATCTTATCTTTGCTGCAGCTTCCAAACAAATTAATATCGAGAAAAGTTTACAGTAAAACTAGATAGAAAAAACTTAGGATACTATACAAATCCTTCATTCGACCACTAATGGAGTATGGTAGAGTGGTGTGGGATGGCTGCACACAGGGCGACTCATAAAGATTGAACAGTATTCAGATGGATGCCATGAGTGTCATCCTGGTGCTTTGCTTACCACTACTATCGACATATTATACATGTATGAGGAAAAGGGTATTCTAACCTTGGCTAAACGTAGAGAAATAAATAAGTTAATCAAAACTACTCTTAACTTAGCTCCTGAATAATTAGTGATATTATTCATCAAAACCAGGACATATACAATTCAATGTAAGGTGGTAACCCTACACGCTTTAGACCAATAGCATACTTATGTCACTATACTTTTTCCCCCCAGCACAGTGAGACATTGGAACCAGCTCACAGCACAACATTCGAGATTCTCACTCTCTAAATGAATTCAAGGAACACATAGATTTGAAAGTCTCCAGCTCAGTTAAAGGTTCCGCAAACTAGAAAGTTGTCGTTTAGGGTGGTTAGAAATGATATCTGAAAACCAAAATGTTAAGTTTCATTTTCGAATAGTTTTTTTTTTTTTTTTTTTTTTTTTTTTTTTTGGTGTTGTTGTTTTTTTGTTTTTGCTCCAAAAGTGCCCCACATTTGCAACTTGAAAGCGCAGGAATTTTCTCCGATCGTGGCCCGATGTGGGAAAGTATTAGTGACGTCACAAACGCAACCCGCTGGCCAGGGTGAATGTGTCATTATGTCTTCAGTTAGCCAAGCATCATGGCAGATACAGAACAGCATAGTAATTTCGAAGAATCTGAATTGAGTGTTTCATGTACATGGTCTCATGAGGATGAAGAATTAATAACAAACGCTGTAGTAGCAGAGGAAAAGATCACTCAGCCTTACAGACATGAGTGGGACGCCCAGAACCCTGCCGTCACTAGTCTAGTACTACAGGGAGTGCAGTCGTGGGACAGCCAGACCATCCCAACATGTCATCTGGGCAATGATAATTCGTTGCAAAAGAGATATTTCCAATCAAAATTACGAGACTTCATTTAACAATAACAAGCATGCATGCAATAAATTAGAATTGGTGTCCACATGGGCCAGATGTTGTAGTGTTTTAAAAATTCTAGCGTTCACGGAAACAGCTACATGCAACCTACGCCTACGGCATGTAAAAGTCTGTACAAACAGCTAGTTTTCCCGCCCCATCTGTATGGTCTGTGGATGATTAAATAGAAGTTTGCATTTAGGAATGGCTTTCAATATCAAAACTCATACCCGGCCGTAACCTCGCGACCCTTGGAGGGCACTATTTTACGTTCTCGTAAACAACCGTCATCAGTGCATGTGTTTATGATCCTTTATTTCAGATCGTATCCATTATCTAACACTGGTAAATATTTCCTCTGACTGATTTGTTTTCCGGGTCCATATTAACGACAAAGATACAATGAAATGAAATTCTTACACCGGATTATTGGGAGCCGGAGATTGGGAGCTGGCCGTGGACTGCCACAAATAGTGTACATGACTGACAGAAATCGAAGGCCAGCAGCCCACCTGGCAGATGTGACGTGAAAGTGGTAGCTATCCAAACAAGTGTTGTTATCTGGTTTTGGGATTAAAGACCTCACAATATATAGTTGTACTTGTAATTGGACACACACATTACAGTGGCTAGCTAACTCAACCCAGGGACCTGTTATTGAACCTTTGACATGGGTATGGAACAATATTAGTCCCTGTTTGTCCATGTTTCGTACCCATTTTGTTTTCCATCAATTCAATTGCAATGGTTAAAGGCAATAACGTTTTGTTGGCAATGTAATACTTTGTAACAACATCCCAGATCGGCTTTGTCACTGTGACAGCAGATTGATAATTTTTATGATACTTTGTAACAGTCGCAGAACTACTAGAATTATATTTTGCCGTGATACAAGCTTTGAAATCAGAATCATACTGACGATTAATTTGGAAATATACCGTAAAAGAAAAAAAATGATGAATTATTGTTTCTGCACAGTTTTATGAGTCATGCCTAATTTGGCTTGTTTAATCAATCCTTCTCTTGTCCACCGACGGGACGGGACCACATTCGGAAACGGCAGTAAGTCTTTTTTTTTTTTTTTTTTTGCCAAACCTGTCCTTAACGTCGTTTTATTTGACAAATCAAAGTCACTTTCCACAAAGTGTTCACCACACAAATGAGATCGATTTCCAGGGCCTTGCAACTTGACCCAGTAAATCTGGACTGCACGGGTCTGTGCTCTCCGTAATTTCGGGTCTTTGGGGTAATGTAAACAAGCTGTGAAACTTGTATTGCTACAACACTCCGACCCATCCTGGGCGGGAACAGGGTGAAAATGAATATTTCTGCATGCATTTTCAATCATGTTGATGAAGTGTGAATAAAATATGTTTAAACCGAGTGACACTTGACAGCCACTACCCGCAAGTATTATTTTCACATCTATTTTCTAAGTGCATCGTATGGTTAGAACAACCCACCAGTTACCCGTGTATCCATTTGAAACATGCTCAATCAAGGGGACCTTTAAAGAAATTAAATTATACCATGTTGGCAAATATATCCAGCTGCCATCGAAGCAAGGCTCTGGATGGCCCGCAACCAGCTGGATGTACATCCACATACCGTTGGATGATGTGAATTCCAGAGTTGTCGCTGTGGGCATGGTGCAGAAGATGCTTGGCATTATTTTTTGTTTGTTCATTCTATACAATCCAAAGATATATATATATATATATATATATATATATATATATATATATATATATATATATATATAATATATATTTGTTTCTAATCTCGACCCTTGGAAAGGCGCAGTCTGTCATGTCAGGTAATGGTATTTTCGTGACCACAAAACACCATACACGGTTGAGCAAACCATACTTATATAAGCGAGGTCAAGAAACGTGATGAGCCATGGGGGTAAAAGTAGCAGACAAACTGCATTTATATCCAGTTGGGTTACAAGTGCCAAGCTTACTCTAGCTGTATACATGTGCGAAAAATTGCAGCCTTATTGTATTAGTCTTCACAGACAGGCATCACCAAAATTCAGAGATTCTGGCAGCATGATGGAAAATGCCGCCAAACCGCAATTATAAAATTTGAACAAATTAGTCTTAATTAACACACAATTTGCCTTCAAAAACCAAAAGAAAAAGACCACAGCAAGCATATAATGAATTACTCGTTTATTTGCCTATATCCCCATTTGATGAATTGTTAGCATGTTAAATAAAGCCATCGAAAGCTGCCAAATAGATAAACAAAAATGTTGAATTGTGACTTGCTTTCATTTAATTGTACTGTGAAGCCTTCATTACAGGTGTCTTGGTAGCAATATGTTTGTGCACATTATCCGGATAATGCAAATAATGTCAAACCAAAATCTAACTCTTTTCCGATGCAGAATAATACGTGCTGGGTCCATATTTTTCTGCTGCATCGTGGGCGCTAATTACTGTTATGAAGTCCACTTATATGTCATACAAATCCGGTTCAAACATTTGATTTTAACTGAATCTGTGGAACATTTTTTTGCAGAAGGAAATATAATCATTCAATGTGTCGTCACTGTCGGCCGGCACGCCTGTGAAGGGGTTAATGTTTAGGCGAGGTAAAACTCTTAACATGCTTCACAGAATAATGCAGAAAGAGCCAGCTTTAAAGAATACTTTGGTCAGCAGGGTACATGACCCAGATTTCAGGTTTAAGGGCGAGCCCTTGAAACCGAGAAAATTCAAAAGGTATGAACAATAAAGCACCGCTGGCTATGTCAGTGACAGGCCATTTTATGTCCCCAAGGGCACGTGGACCTTCACACGGGCAATCATAGTACAGTTTTGAAAGCCTTTTCAGCGTAACAAAGGTAAACTGACACATATTATGTGAGATACAGTTATACAGTCAAAACAGCGTCAGTACATCCGTTTGAGCAGTTTCCAGTTGTACAACTGCTCGATTGTAAAAGTACTTTTGTGTAGAAATCGGAATTTTAAAAAATTGCAACTTGAGTATGTACGTGGTGGCAAGCAATTACCAATAAGACATGTAAACCCTTCTTCTATCTTATCTACCCAATTAAATGTGAATTTTATATCCTCACCGATATTAAATGATTTTCTAATTTATCTTTGATTTTCTTGTTACTGGAGAATTGTTTTGTGCCCACTAGTTATTCATTTCATTTTTTTTTTAAGTTTGGATGATTGTTTTGATTTAAACATATTTATTCATACTGGATAACCCTAAAATACAAATAGTTGACTAATACAATGGGTTCTCCAAACACGGAGAGACAAACAGAAAATATGTACAACACGTACCGTACAGTACAAACTACGTAACCACATGTACCACTTATGAATGTGTCAGTGCAGACCATCAGGGTGTGCTACAGAGCATAAAAACAAAGCTATGGCAAAAGTGCCAACGAATAACCTGAAAAATGAATGAAGATGGTTAAATTACATCACCACATATATGTAACAGATACTCCAAAATTATCGGTTCAACCAATATTCTTTTCAAGCTCAACATCATTCCGAGTCGGAATGATGTTGACCCTGAAAAGATTATAATTGAGCCAAGATGACCACAATCGCATCTGAGTATAGCATATGTTAGCGAAACTATCACCAAAACGAGTAGTAATCAGGGACGTTATCTACTGTAAGTAATGTGGCTTTTAGCTCAAATTTGAAGATTTGGAGAGAAAGGGAGTGTCTGATGTCGGTGGGCAGATTATTCCATAGCCGTAAGTTATCAGGGAAAAAGGAATTAGTGAAGCGCTGGGTTCTGCATTTGAGAGGGCGTATAGGGTTAGTATGACGTAAGGAGCGACCAGTGAGGGGGAGGGGAGGGTAAGATGCTTGAAATATATGTGGGACTTAGGCTGCTGCACATTTTGTAGAAAAGAAGTATTTGCGTCTGTTAGCGAGTGTGGCCGTCCGAGTTCCTGGAGCAATTTAATATGGGAAGTGTACATTAACGTACCGGTACGTATTTTAACTGCTTCGAACTGCATGGATTCCACGAGGTCAGATAGAGTTTTGCCACCTTTGTCAAAAAGAACGCAGCCGTAGCCAAGGCTGGATCGCACCATAAAAAATTACAGTCTAGCCAATGCTTTGTGTGAAAGTTTATATATGAGTCTACGGTGAAGTGCCAAACGCTAATAAGCTTTATTGGTTATGCGGGTGATGTGATTACACCAGGATAGATCACTACTGAGAGTAATGCCGAAATGGGTATGGTTGTTGGCTTCAGAAATAGCTGATTGACCAAAGTTGACTGGTTGTTGTTGATGTTTGAACATCTGGCTGAGAAAACGGATAGAGACTTAATAGCATTGAACATGACACGCCAGATTTTCCCCCAGTTGTGAATGATTGACAAGTTGATATTGAAATGAGCAGACGATTCGACGGGATTTTGGATATTTTCAAGCAGGCTTGTGTCGTGGGCGAAAAGTCTGATATCACGACTGAGGTCATCTACCAGGTCATTTGCGTAAATTAAAAAGAGCAGAGGGCCGAGGACGGCATCCTGGGGAACTCCGGCTTCAATCAGCAGCCAGCTAGAAGTTTGGCCATGTATCACTACACGTTGAAGGCGGTTTGATAAATAACTCCCGAACCAATCAATAAGATGATCAGAGATGCCAAGTTGACGTAACTTGAGTAGGAGGCCAGGATGTGAAACCTTGTCGAAGGCCTTAGCTTAGACGCATCTACAAAGATCATTCTTGCTTCTTTGGAAAGTTCCTTGCCTGCTAAACATCCGTTCTTGGCGGTCTACTACCCCCCAGCTGGGGGCCAACATAGTGTATCGCCCCAAGAAAGTCTGCTTAGGAGGCAAGAAAGTTCCGGACTGTTATAAATTTTATGAACGATATAGGCAAGTTGATTTACAGCAGGGTCGTCAGCCTTGAAGCCAGAGTTTTAGGAGGTGAAAAGGTTATTTTCAGAGAGGTATTCATAAAGAGCATTAAAGACCAGTCTTTCAAAAACTTTAGATACATTGCCCAACAAGGAAATAGGCCGGTAATTACTTTTAATATGTCTATTAGACTTTTTAAAGCCAGCACATTCATTTTTTTCCAGGAATCAGGGAAATGAGAGTGACTGGGAGAGAGAGCGTTTACAGATCTTAGTTGTTTGCAGATAGAAGGCGCAGTATTCTTAAGTAGCGTGTTTCCTATGTTGTCGGGACCGGAGGCAGATGGGAATCTTAAGGATGAAAACAATTTACGTACACTTTTTTCGTCAAAGGTTATATCCTGTATGTGTGCGTCTGTTCAAAATATAAAGTCAGGCAGTGGTGGCGCATCTGCATCGAAATGGGCTGTGCACTGGGTCGCAAAGTATACCTTTTAATAAATCACATTTTCGATCGAGTTGAATGTATTAAACTGTTTAAATCGTTGTTGCACAGAGGTCTATATCCACTCATTGCTCGCTTTTAGGCTTCTCTACACACCTCACAAAGAGTAAGAGTGCGCTGGACCAATCATTTTATCAAATGTTTTACAATTAGCAATGGTGGGAAGCAAGGAGGTGTATTGCCGCCAATTTTATTCACTATTTATTGTGACCAGCTACTTATTATGCTTAAGAAATCTGGCTTGGGTCTTATGTTGGTAAGACTTTTTTGGGTGCTCTCCGCTATGCTGATGATATCCCTCTTGTTGCTCCAACTAAATGGTCTTTGCATAAAATGATTTCAATATGGTTTTAGCAAAGATTTTCATGTCAAATTTAATCCATCCAAAAGTAAACTTGTAGTGTTTGGTAATAAGGAATGTCGTGTAGATTTCTGGACTGGTACAGATATTATTAAATGTATTGATCATCATATTCATCTTGGAAATTATATTGGCATTAATATATTTAGAAAACAGATCGACAGAGCCATTGGCGATATATATAACACGTGCAATTTGTTATCACAATTTGGCAGATCTTTTCGTAACACTAAGTATAGACTGTTTAAGGCCTTTGGTCTATCGCTATATTTACA
Organism: Hermodice carunculata; assembly: GCA_964020975.1. Taxonomy (NCBI): domain Eukaryota; kingdom Metazoa; phylum Annelida; class Polychaeta; order Eunicida; family Amphinomidae; genus Hermodice; species Hermodice carunculata. The sequence continues at coordinate 40,160,344 of OZ026629.1, read as the reverse complement.
CTTCCTGGAGGAAATGTATCCGCAGGGTTTGGGAGTTCCATCGAAGACAAATTGCAGTTTACTCAGTATACTTTGTGAAGATGTTTCCATCGACTCACAACTTCATACGAGATTCCTGAGATTTATCCGTCAGTGTCTTTTCAGTGCAAATCATTGCATGTATCTTTGTGGCAAATAAGTTATCAATGACAGTTGTTCTAATTCATGCAACAGTTTAATTCTCTTTTGTAACAGGCACAATTTTTCAAAGTATCAGTTGATAAATCTTGAGCCTAACAAATTATGGAATATTTTGACTGATATTTATCTGTCCAGTAGGAGTAAGGATGACAAGATCCGTGCAAGCCTGATACAAATTAAACCAGAGATCCCAAAGGTTTCAGAATATAAACCCGGGACCAAAATAACGACTTACTGACGTACTTTTGTAACGGACTGAGCATCTGGGCCACTAAGTTGCTGAAGAATGTCGAAGGACTTTACTTCGCCCATAAGCGTTTTTCATTCCCCCTCTCTCTCTCTCTCTCTCTCTCTCTCTCTCTCTCTCTCTCTCTCTCTCTCTCTCTCTCTCTCTCTCTCTCTCTCTCTCTCTCCCTCCCTCTCTCTCTCTCTCTCTCTCTCTCTCTCTCTCTCTCTCTCTATATATATATATATTTGTCTAATACAATGTACCTATTTACTCTGTACTTCCATTGTACGAATATATATATATATGTATATATATATATGTATATATATATATATATATATATATATATATATATATATATATATATATATATATATATATATATATATATACATATATATATATACTGATGATATCAAGTTATCCCCCCCCCAAAAAAAATAATGAAATAAAACAAAAATAATATTTTGTATTTTAAGGGTGGGTATCGAATAGACATACTGGAAAAAGGCAATTCAAAGCACACATTGACGCCCAGAGGGAAATATATCGGCCAATATGACACCACGTAAGTTCTCGATGCTTGCATTGTTGACGTTTACGATCGTTAATGAAAGTAAGGGATGGTTCAACATTTTCATCATTTTTGAATTAGTACTTACAGTACGCAAGGGGGGAGGGGGTTAAATGGGTCTGTACACTTTCACAGGATATGGAAAATGATGGTCAATTTTTGGCCTGTTTTGTGCAATTTTGCTATGATTTGGGGGGAAAATCATCATTTTTAAAGTACTAATTTGGGGGGAGGGAGGGGAGTCATGAAATTTAGTACCCTAAGTACTAATTCAAAAACGATGATAATGTTGAACCATCCCTAAAGAAAATGTTTTCATTTATCGTATGTTTTATGAAATAGCTAAGTTGATATGTTAACAGGTAAACCGGAAATAATTGAGGGAGTGACCACTATGCTTTAACACAATAATCCGTACAAATTAATTCCTAAAATTTTGATATTTTGCCTATGCGTGAATCAATGAAAATCTCCCAGAAGCTCACATCGATGGCGAAAACGCAAAACCACCTATCTGCATTTTTACAATTTCGAGTAAAAGAGAAATGAAGTTTTGCAGATCTTAAAATAGTATAAAAAAAACAGCATATACTCAAATGTTTTGGACATATTTTCTTGATTTTCATCACAGTATTAACAAAAACGATCCTTTCCAAAAATTTGTGAAAAAAGTTTTTTTTGCTCTGTCAGCAATATTTATGTGGCAGATAGGAGGTTTTGAGCTTTAGAGTTTTTTTTAAAAAACGGGTTTAAACGGGCAGTTAGAAGGTTTTGCATTTATGTATACTAGGAAGCAATGATCTCCATTTGAAATAAAAATGGCATTTGTGATCGCAAAGTGGTCACTTAAAGAACAAAAATGTAAATTGGGAGCTATATGCAATATCAGACATGGAAATAAGTTCAGGGTCATCTTATTTATTACATGATTATTGCAGTTATTGAAGGCATCATCAGGATGTCTGTACTAGATAGAACAGGTGGCTGTATTTCTTACGTAAATCAATAAAACATAACAAAAATACACGTTCACGGCACAAACAAATGGATGGCATCACTCTTGAAGAAGCCTTGCTATGACCAAAAAGAAAGGAAAAAACTACAAGTTTCTCAGAGTAGTCCCTAGGCTCAATGCGAACTAGTCGAGTTTCTTCAGAGGGCTTTCTCCATGTGGACGTTTGTTCCTGCCTGTGCTGTATACTTGTATTTTCATCAAAAGAAAGGTTCAAGCACAATCATACAAAATCTCAAACATATATATTTATTGAACAGATGTTTTTGGATAATCAATACTTACCGAGTGTGCACCAGAATCATTCCGAACAAAAGCCACCACCAGCGCCCCCATCCCCCCAAAAATTAGGATTATTGGCAGTATTTTCAAGGATGGCCTATTGATTCATCACCTACTTTTATCATTGACGTTAATGGCATAAACAGGAAAGTTTAGGCCTACCAATGTCACCAATGGACCAACTTTATAAAATGCAACAACACCTATTGTTTATTAAGTAACGGTTAAAACTGTGTTTTTCCTTGATTACTCCAAAACTAAATGTCGCTACCATGGTAACCAATAAAAACATATATAAGCCATTAAATTGATAGTACACTTTACCTCACCTTTAACTTCAGGTTCTTATCTTCCAATTAATACCCAATTTAGCTAGGTATTTTTTTTTTTTTTTGTTTAAGGAAAGATTTACCATCAGTATTATCACATGTATCATTTCTCAGCAACGCGCAGCGCTAGAAATAAAATTGCCATATCCACAAAAATCTACTCATTTTCAGTTATCTATACATTTGAAAGAACGTTTCTAGGCGACCCAAAACACTCTTTCATCCCTCAATTGACCTCATTGTTAGTGCAGAAAGACTCTTTTTAAACATCAAATGTGAAGAAAATTATTCCTGATAATTAAAACTATAAATGAGTTTCTAATGTTTAATTGCAAATTTAAGTGATTTTTACAAATATTCTGTTGCCATGACAACCAACTTTTGACACTAACTACCTCGAACTGGTCTCTTATGAAACGCTTGTATGGTAGGTATGCTAATGTAAAGTTGTGTATGTGTGTTAAGTTATGCTTTATAAGGTGTTTTTCCCTTCATCTCATGAAAAACTTTATTTCGTTGCCTTGGTAACCAAAATAAATACAAATTGACCATGAAATTGATAATACACCCTACCTAACTTTAAACTTCAGGTTCTTATCTTTTGATTGATACCAAATCCAGCCAGGTTTTTTTCTGGTTGAACAAAAACTGAAAATAAATTTTTAATAAGCCTTTTTGAAAATTTAGCTGCTCTACTATATCTAACCAGGGATGAAATGCATTTTAATCTTAGGGACCCATGCATTTTTGTAACTTTGATTATTTCTTGTAAAAAAAAAAGAGGTCATTTTCAATGTTTGTATAAAAACAAAGTGCAAATACAATTGTTGTGAGCGTTTGAGCACTTCCAGACACTTTTAGGCCTAGTATGAGCAATAATACAATATTTTATCAACAGCTTGTAAATTTTATCATCAATTTGACTTTCCGCTGTTATTAAATGTTTATTTCTGTTACCAAACACCACCTTGTGTTTGTATCTTGCTTAATGGTTAGATCAAAGAACAAGATTCGACAGGTTAACTACATACGATTTACTTTGAGAGTGTTTGAAGTGACACACTTTGACACTGATTTATCCGATGCACATTGGAGGTTTTGCGTTTAGAGATTCAGAGCACTGCAGATAGGAGTTTTCGACTTGTGGCTGCTGTTATGACTAAAACGGGAATTCGGATTTCGGAATAGTCACGAAACATCGATCTTAAGGAAAGGAAGAATCGTGCATTGGAAACTGGAAATCGTATTTTTTTCACTTAGGAGGTTTTGCGTTTTCGCCATCGACATGCAAGGACTCACCTAGATGCATACTGAATCTAATGCATGTTCGACGAGACCAAATAAGGAAATTCCATCCTTCTGTTCTTTACATAAGAAGCAAATGTATGTATGTATGTATGTATGTATGTATGTATGTATGTATGTATGTATGTATGTATAATAGAACATGCCTGTGAGCGGACCTCTGGTAAGGGACCACAGGTCTGTGTCATAGGACCAATCTCAAACATCCCCATTAGCATATTTTAGTTTAGTATTTTCTGCTTTAAGGGACCACCTGTCTGAAAGACCATATTAATAGGTCCTGTGGATGGTCCCTTAAGACAGGTTCCACTGTATATATGTACATATGGTAAACGTATGTTTTGCAGTCGGCAACAGCACACAGTGACATTGCCAAAAGGCTACACGTGTGACAAATGCAGCATACGAATCCTAAGGCAGGCCAGCGAATGGACACTTTCCTACTTATTCTGGAGCTGTGCAGATGTCAGGATACGCTCATGTATGTCACCATGTAAATCCATTCTAAAACCCATGAGTTCAACATAACTTCTATTCTCACGTGCCTTGCAACCTTTCAGTTGTGTAAATGCGCACTACATACACAACCCGCCCCCCCCCCCCAAAAAAAACACGCAATCTACTACTAAGGAAGAAAATATTTACTTGTGGCCTTGCTCTTGCACATTTTGACCATGAAAAATGCGAAATGTAAAATGTACCAATAGAAGCCACAACCGACATTGTGCTCTTCTAAATTATTGTAATAATATCAGATTTAAATTCGTTAGAAAACATTTTATTCAGGAACTAGGATAGTTTCCGATAAAAAAAATGATCTAAGTCTAGAAGAAGAACAGTGAACGGTTAAATATATCACTTGCTTCGTGGCTTTTGCACGTAGCTATCATATCAAGTTGCAGTATCTGAATAACAACCATTGATTCAATTTTTAAGTTTTTCCTGATGCAGTTAATTATACAAAATGATAAATGGCGCATGTTGACATCTGTCCTATTTCACAATGAAACAATCCTGATTGGTAAATGGCTCACCTCCTGATGTTTTGCGTTTCACTGGCTTTGCTTTCTTGCGCTCAAAGGTACGCAGCAAAGTTAATATATTCTGAACACAAGCGAGTCCACAAAGGTACACTGAATGTATACAATAATGATGCAATCAGAAATCTTTCATGGTTAGAATGTACATGTAATTTCATGGCTGAGTTAAAATTCTTATTCCCTATAGATCCTTAATTACTACATTAAAATCAGCATTTAAAATTGGAAATATGATACTGAAGTGGTTTGAATTAAAATTCAATTGTCTTTGTGTTCAAACGTCTCTCTTTAAAAAGACATTCATGTACATGGCCACACAGAGACGATATTTCAATTTAGCTTATCCTGTGAGTACCATGCACAAAATAAGGGTAATTACTTCTGACCAACGTGTATCATACGATTCAAGTCTTGCAGCACAAAATTGAAGTCTATACAAACCTGCTAAAGGCATAATAATAATAATAATAATAATAATAATAATAATAATGATGATGATGATGATGATGATGATGATGATGATGATGATGATGATGATGATGATGATGATGATGATGATGATGATGATGATGATGATGATGATGATGATAATAATAATAATAATACACTTTGCATGTACGTTTTTCAGCTGCTCAATTCAAACCGTCTTGCTCTGGTCATGGAACATACGCCAATGGAAATTGCAAATGTGGGCGCCTGTATTCTGGCACAGACTGCGAGAACAAAGGTGCGCTTTTTTTATTCATATACACATTTTTGTCACAATTTTGACAATGCAAACAATCAATAGATTTTCGACAAGATGTTGTCAACAACACGGAAATCATGGGATTAATGTATTTGGCAAATATGCGGCTATTTTATGGTTGATTTCATAAGTGTAGACCGTGCATTCTATTTCTTTCATGCATTGTAAACGAGAAGTATATGATTTCTCTTCAAAGCCAAAGTCTCCGCAATATGCCTGATAAACACAATCATCTTTTATAGGCCCAGATTTTTGTTGTATGTAAATTGTTTCCACAATCGCAACATTGGGACCGATTGCTATATATTCATTAATAAATTTTGCATCCGATTTACCAGTGAATTATGGGATTGATATTTGACAATTGTCGGATAATTTTATGCTTGATTTTATAAGTATAGACCGTGTTATGTTAAACTACAGATTGAATGTAGATGATGGTGTAAAATAGACACTTTAAAAATTCTCAATATCTATTTACAAATCATAATTTTTTTTTTTCAATTTTTACATGGAATATTTGATATATATATATATATATATATATATATATATATATATATATATATATATATATATATATATATATATATATATATATATATATGTGTGTGTGTATGTATGTGTGTGCGTGTGCGTGTGCGTATGCGTGTGTGTGTGTGTGTGTCTGTGTGTGTACAATATTTCACCTTCGGCATGTATCCTGGTACACAACAAGACGCTTGCATTTTGGTTCATGTTTTAATATTACCACTAACTTTGCTTTCCTGTTTTTGTCCATTTATCAAGATAGATACTTAAAAAAATTCTCAATATCTATTTACGAATCATAATTTTTGATCTGGACACAAAAGCAAAGAAAGAAAGGGGGAATTTCCAACAGAAGGAATACACATGCGGAAATGTAGGGTATAAAGTGTTGTGTATGGGAGTCTATAATGTTTTATCCCTTGTTACAATGCAATTCGTAATGAAAGTTTCAAAGGCTTTAAATAATTCTGGATCTTTTAAGTTCTTTAAGTATGTATGTATGTATGTATGTATGTATGTATGTATATGTATATATATATATATATATATATATATATATATATATATATATATATATATATATATATATATATATATATATATACGATATTTCACCGGCATGTATCCTGGTACACAACGAGCAGCTTGTATTTTGGCCCGTGTTGTAATATTCCCATAAACATTTTGCTTTCCTGTTTTTGTCCATGTATTGGTTACATTCATTTCGTTTATTACACAAAATGGGCATATGTGTACATAGTATTTGCCTTGTTTCCACTTTAAGATGAGTGCGAGACGGACAAAGATTGCAACAGACGTGGGAAATGTTTAGTCATGCCGTCCGCTACGTTCCCTCAAAAGCAGTGTTACTGCGAAATAGGTTGGTTTGGAAATGGCTGTCGAAAAGGTGGGTGACCAGTTTTGGGGGGAATTGTCACTGAGCTGTAACTACATCCCTGTTTAAATCATACCATTTTCACATTCATCATGTTTCTTTGTTTTTTGTATAGAAGTACTGAAGTGTACAACCGTGTTGATACTGCACACACAGCTGCTTTTTTTTCTTCTGTAAAAAGGAGCATATGCCCCAGTGGATATGTGTGTTTCCCATTTTGGGCCAGCAAGCCAACGCCAGGTGGAAAATGTGCCTGATTTGCTGGTTCGAGACCTGGCGGTTTGCGGTCAAAGCGTAAAGCAAATATTATCAGTGGACCGTCTCTTTCTGTTTATTGACTTTTCTCAAAGAAACCTTTCATTTTTGCTACCTGGGTATTGTATAATCTCATTCTATTGTATACATTATGATTTGGTGTATTTCTCGCCAGCGAGAGTTCAAGAAAATTCACCATCATCGTCGTCGTCATCATCGTCATCCAATACGTTACCATTTAACAGGATTTATGGGATACATTTATAGTAAATGCGGAAAGGTTTGCAAGGCATCCATGCTAACGTCCCGTTATACATTGGTAATGCAATTTAATGTATCCGAGTACCAAGGAAAACTCGGCAGCCGCCGTCAGGTCTCTTTTTTACCTAGCGTTCAATGGAATACATCTTTCTGCGTATTCGAGTAAAAGTTTAATACTGTATGAAATCCACCCAGTTAGTTTACTTCACAGCTTTTTACATGATTTTTGTAAATTTTCATTGCCATAAATAACATCAAAGTTCCAAGGAGACTGACTGCTTGACTGTGAATACTGAATCAAATGTATAGAACACTATCTACTCCGCTTCATATCTGTCATGTTTTTTTCTTTTTCGCAGAATCTACTGTCAAGTCTAAACCAACAGACATGAAAAAGTATAACCATAGAAAACTTTCTGAAGAGTACGATTTGTATTACAGAATTCTGAAGGTAATATACCTGACTATTCTAGGCATGTCTGTTTTGTGCACTTCATTGTCAACAACTAGCGTGATCTCTGCCAATCAGTTGACTTAAACATATTTTATTCCACGACAATCAAGGACATACAAACATACTTTGCCAAACGTGATATAACAGATTTGCAATGGAACAGAATTGGGGAGGAGGGCTGGGCCCTATGTTAGCCCCTCTTGTAGAGAATAGACGAAAAACAAGACGGACAAGACATCACCCTGCTCGGCACCAAGCTCCATGACCCGAAATGTGTTGTTTAATCTTTGATTGGAGCAAAGTGGGGCACCGAGCAAGCAAATTTAAGAAATACAACAGTTCGATAAGACAGACAGGATGGCTGCCAGTAACTAAATATATAATCTATGGTCATGTTGTACTTTACTTATAGATACAACCCATGTTACGGCACCAATCAGTTGTCATTTCGATAATAATACTAACTGTGAAATGCATCACGAGTTCATTAAAAATGGAAGTCAGATTGTGATTTGTGAACTATAGAGTTACACATTCCGTGATAATGTTGTGCTTTCATTGAAAGGTTTGATAAAAAATACGGTAACGAGCCTTTATCGGCTATTTTTAAAGGCCGTTTCTAATCTTTTACGCCAGAGCCGGGTTGGCAATACTGTTCATTCAGTCTTTTAACATGACCTAAGGGTGAATCCCACAAACTAACCACAATTCTTTTGAGACTTTCCATCGGGTGGAGCTTTTAATATGCCTTCGATATTTGATATATCTATGAACTATCTTAACTTAAACTGTGCTGAAAATTTGTCAGTACTTAAAATATGCTGTATATATCTGAAATTGTAGTCTGTTGTATTTATATTTTATACTCTCGGACTCAATAGGAGGCCAGATTAAATTCGAAACAGTCATTAAAGAGAGAAATGTTCACAATGAAAACTGAAGCACCAAACACAATTTCAGTTCTAATGAATGACAGTTATTATCATGTGGATTTTATATGACAATTATGCAAATATGAAAGACTTGTTAGCCATGACACCAAATAATGTACATTACGTTTAATATTAAACAGAAAGAAGGGGAACTAGAGGCCGTGCTGAAGGTTAAAGGAAATAGCTATGCTGCTCTAGGATGGAGACCCTCAAGTAAGTCACATGTACACCATATATGGTTTTTGAGCTACCGTAACTACATTCTGTCACATTTCAAACACATATAATTCTTGCCTCGTGCATCCATCTCTGTAAACTAAAGGGTGAAAAGTCTGTATATTTCAAACAGGTTTCGACATATCTGAAGTTTATGGAGTGTAGAAAACACGTATTCAACATTTTCTTAATTCGGCTTGGAAAACGAAATGCTTACATTTCCTTCGGTGTGTATCATTGCACCAATTTAAATTGAAATATGCAGGAAAGTGACTTTTCGCAGCCCATATATCGGGAAATACTGTGTTGTGTATTGTGGTGCCATAGTTGAATTTACCGTTACAAAGCGAACATGCCAGTGCATGAGCGTGTCTGTTGTTAAATTACAAGAGATGCACGCACGTGTGTTCGGCAATTTCACTAATACCTGAAGAAAAGGTCAGGGAAAGGGATTCTTTGCCTTTTGGATCATACACTGAATAACCGTCAGGCAAACATATCATAATTACTTACATATAACCCTCTGAACAATACTTGTTTTCACTTTTCAGCTGGTATGGCCCTCTTAAAGGACAGACAGATCGCACTGTCGTACATGATATCGAAATCTATTTAAAGTGTGCAGACTTAAGGCAAATCTACACAGTTCATATGGTAACTTGTGCTTTGCAACGAATTGTGATATCTATTCAATTTGTTCCCTTTGATGATGCAAAATGTAAACTTTTGATACGATCAAATTATAATTTTGCACTGTTTTCAGACTTTACAAGCGCTTGCCGGACATGGCCACCTATAAGCGGACAAAAAGTACTCGATCCCACGGGCAAGAGCGGACCTTCATCTGAACCCAAACCTGAAGGTACTTCTGAGCCAAGAGCAGAAGGAACATCTGAGCCAAAAGCAGAAGGTGGAGGCACATCTGAACCAAAACCTGAAGGCACATCTGAACCAAAGCCAGAGGGCACATCTGAACCAAAGCCAGAAGGAACATCTGAACCAAAGCCAGAGGGAACATCTGAACCAATGCCAGAAGGTACATCTGAACCAAAACCAGAGGGAACATCTGAGCCAAAGCCAGAAGGAACATCTGAACCAAAGCCAGAGGGAACATCTGAGCCAAAACCAGAAGGAACATCTGAGCCAAAACCTGAAGGCACATCTGAGCCGAAGCCAGAAGGTGCAGCAAAGCCAGGGAAATATTTACCTGCAGGATGTAAGTCCGACCTTGCCAATCTAGAACCCAAAGGCACAGGTGAACCTAAACCGGAGGGAACATCCGAGCCAAAACCGGAGGGGAAACCGATGCCAAAACCTGAGGGAAAATCTGAACCAGAACCAGAAGGAACATCTGAACCAAAGCCAGAAGGAACACCTGAACCAAAACCTGAGGGAACATCTGAACCAAAACCGGAGGGCACATCTGAACCTGAACCGGAGGGCACATCTGAACCTAAACCAGAGGGGACATCTGAACCTGAACCAGAGGGGACATCTGAACCTAAACCAGAGGGGACGTCTGAGCCAAAACCTGAGGGAACCGGCGAACCACGGCCAGAACCTGAAGGAGGACAAAGTGAGTATACTTCAAACGGTGCTTGCTTGCTTGATTCTCACAGCAGGTCCCGCTTTTGTTTTACTGCACTCGTGGAGTAGACACATGAAGATGCCAAAGAAATAGACACATCACAAAAACCATCTATTTCATTTCTGGAATATAACGTGCATTATTGTTGCACACATACATACATGTAACTTGAAGCAAATCTCTGTTTTTCCTGAATGCATCTTTTTTACCATTTTCCGAATACTTTATTAACTGTACATATGTACACACACACACACACACACACACACACACACATATATATATATATATGTATATATATATATATATATATATATATATATATATATATATATATATATATATATATATATATATATATATATATATATATGTCAATGTGGTCTTGTTGCCTTTCCAGAACACTTTTGCTTCTTATTAAAAACAATTTTCGTAACTCATCCATTTTTCGGAAAGAGTTTAGCTGAAAAACAGACATTCAACCCCGCGTTTATTTTGATCTCATCGGCACGTGGATAAACAATTATTGCCGATGGATTTTATTCTTTTATTGTTTCAGGTGAATTCCATGCAATGGACTGCACCGACATTGTTGTCGGGACAGCCAGGGGAAGTCTCAGTCGGGTCAACGACTATTACACAAGGGACAGATCTACGCCTCGCCTTGACACTTTCTACCCAGATGGACAAAACAGCTTGACGGCTGCTTTGGCATATGAAGAAGATGGTGTCACGACAGTACTGTTTAGAAAAAAATTAAAAGGTATTCTATCGTTGCAGAACTTCAACGGCACGTGTGCATTTGCTGTGTATTCATGAATCTTTAAAAGTTAGGAAAAAACTGCTTCTATTTTGTTTATTTATTTGTTTATTTATTTTTTTCAGGTTTTGTTGTCGCACACTTAAAATGCTTTCCTGTCTTACCTAGCTTCCTACAGCTTGATGGACCGTCAGTCGTTTGCCTGTGATGGCGATCTGTACGAAGCATTTTTGGTACAAACCGACTGTGCTTAAAATTACATTCAAAACAGAGTGCAGAAAGTACACTGTCAGACATGCAACTTACTTTATTTTCTTGTGGGTTTGTCTTCCAGCATCTGAAAGATCAGACAACAGCATTACCGATGAATTGATGCCCATCATTTGGGCTCGTGGGCAGGAGTTCGGCAAATACGTCCATGCTCCACCCTCTGGCCTTGAATGCATGCGAGCACAGGACAAACAATTCTACCGTCCTGACGAACTCAAGTATCATGGTCACGGAAATCAACGCGGGAAAATTACTTTGAACTTTCTCGGTAGGTATTATACTCACGCAGTTTCACTCATCATTTACAGTGGACAGGTTTATTGACTGAGGAAATTTTTTCAAGGAATCAATGAGAGTGTGTTTTTTTTTTTTTTTTTTTTGCCCACAACTGGCACAAAAAGCAACAACAGTAGAAAGACATTTGCGTTTAACCGGTGACAGGAAAGGGGTTTTTACCCTAAAAACATGCTTCTGTAAACTGTCTCACCTGTGATTTTCATTTTAGGTGCTTTCTGTTTATTATAAAGGGAAACTTGTGACAGTAGTTTATTCAAGCAGACTTTTAACATCCGAACATTTTTCGCCGGTATGAAAAGGAAGCGGCGCATTCATGTAGATAATGATCTCATGCTGATGACATGTTATTGCGCATGTAAGGGAACATAAATGGGGCGAGATAGGCTCAAAGATCATTAAGTCTGTATGTGAACACAGACAGACTTCTTGCTTTTCCTCAAATACTTCTTTCTTTCTTTCTTTCTTTCTTTCTTTATTTCCGTGTGCCAGTTTTGTGGTCAGTTTTTCTCGGACACTGTTGGTCCGAAAAGTTCCAAACTTGGCACGGTCATAGACCTAGTACTGAAGTTGTGCATATTGTTTGCACAATCATGATATTAAAAACTATGCAAATTAGAGGCATATTTGTGGAAATTTTAAATCTTACAAAAGTTTTCTAGATATAGTTGCCATTCAAAGCTTAATAAGCGGGTCTATTTGCTGAAGCAAAATCCTATATCATGCAAACAAAGTTGGGAAGTTTAACTTATGTTAAATTAACCAAATTTTCTTTGACTACACAATTATCCGATAGATTGCCTCCCCCACCAGCTGATCAATGTTTAACCAGCCAGGCTGTTATGCGACCAGACATAATCTGTGTCTAGTGCTGTGTGCTTACCCTTCAATCCCTAGGGAGGCTGACTGTGTTAGTACAGTAAACTTGTCTGTGCTGTGTAACCAAAAAGAATAAAGTGTGTCCAGCAAAAGCTGAGCTATGTTAACCTGGCAGGGACCTCCACTTGAGCCACTCACACTCAAGCAGTCCCATTTGGGTAACACCACATGGCTACCAGCTTGTGTCTGGCAGGGCAAATGAGAACATGCATGGACACATGTTCTTGGTTGTACATACGAAGTAAACTAAGACTATAATTTATCAAAATCAATAACTTACCATACATTTATTTGCTGGGTGGGGGGTGGGGGTGACAAGTTTCCTTACTGAAATTTGCAAGGGTTTCCCACATTTTTCTTCTGACATCTTGCTGCACAAAGGGTTGTGCAGAAGCAACACTGACCAGTGAGATTTTTGCAGTGTTCACTGGGGCTTGTGGGCCTTTTTATCTGCCAGTCGCTTCCAATAAAAATTCCGAAACAAAATATCTATACAAACATAAAATGGATTGGTTTCTCTCAAAGTTTATTTTGCAAGTAAAACTCAAGCAGCAGTTCTATCATGAGAATTGTCTTCCAGGAAATAGACAGACAAGGGGGTGTTCCTCCGTTGCCCTATTCAGCTTGCTCCATACCATACAACATATAAGTGTGAACAGCATTGTGAGTAGGGGCACTCCTTGGGTTTGCTTAATCTTAATCTTTGATTGCACGATAATGAAAAGTTGACAAAACATTCTGAGTTGATTTATCACCCAGTTACTGTTTACATTCGCCCCATGTTGTCCAAGATGTGGTTTGTGACTGTAATAACAAGAGATCTGGTAGCATGGTGCCTAACTGAAACACATGTTGGATATGGCCCTGGTTAGAAAGGGGCTCATCTCCATATTTGAACACAAGGAGAATGGGCAGAAGTAATTGGTTGCCATTCAGGCTGGTGACACTCAATAGTTAAACATATAGATTAAGTTGAATGTTATGTATGGCAGTGGATTAGGTGAGCTAATGGTTGATATTAGTAGAGATTATTGTCACATTAATGGTTTTATGTTCATGTAAATAGTGAACTCAAGTACATGTACTTATAAATACATGTACATGTATATCACTGTATTAACGTTTCACTTGTTTCAGTCATTTTATGTCCCAGATTTACAAAGGATGGGAATCAAATTAGGAGCAATTAAAATTTGAGAAGCTCTGTATCTTCCAATGTATTACAAATAGACACAAAATTAAAAATAGTAGATGCAGGTTTGTGATACCTGTCAAATTAATGGACAGTGAACAAAAACTGTAGCATTTGAAATTATGCAAATTAACAGCACTTGAAACATTTCAAAGTTGAATATCTCCAAAACTATTATGAATATAGGTGTCAGTCCAACTTCAATTTGTCGGCTTGTGACATAGCCGCATCCAATGAAACATGAACCAAGCTACAACATTCCAATTTATGCAAATTAAGTGAATACACAAAATTTAAATGCTGTATAACTTCAAATTATAATAAACCGAGGTGTCATTCAAACTTCAGTTGATAGATTTGTAAGATAGTTGCATCCAATGAACTATGAATAAAAATTCTAGCAGTTCGATTCATACAAATTTGGCAAATACACAAAATTTAAATCTTTGAACAGCTTCAAAACTATAATATATTTAAAGAGGTGCCTTTTTAACTTCAATTTATAGGTTTTTGACATAGCTGTATCAACAATTTTTTTGCAGGAATTAAAGAAATACTGAATAGGCAATCTTTCAAAGTTTTCTAGGCACACAGACTGACTTGCTGACTGGCAAATCAAAATTTTCTACTTGTCCATGTGTTTCCAGGATGGCAAACAGGATCCAGTCACAATGTAATGTACGTAGCAAAGGATTTGGTGCCATGATGGTGTTAAATATTCACAAAATAACAGAGAATCCTTTTTATGCAGAATCTCCCAGGAGCCCTGATAAGACGGGGCCATGTGAGGGGGGATGGAAGACGCCTCAGAATTGTGATGAAAATAACTGCAACTACCGAGCTGCATGGAAATATGACGACAACAAAGATGAAATCAAGTTTATTGTGGAAAGCAAGATTACAGAAAACAACTGGGCAGCGATTGGTTTTGCCAAGGAGCCGGCAATGGTGAGCTTTTTTAAATTTTTTAATTGTCGATTACACAACTACTTTTCTAGAACTGAATTGTCGGTATGATGATGTAATCAAGGGAAGGTTTTGCTGTAAATGTAAGGTACTTGGGCTGTTGTAGCTGTTTTATATGTCGATCAAAACATGTAAATCATGCATTATAATTACAGTATTTATTTTAGTTCAACGTTGTACAGAGAGCAAGTGTATATTATGCCAAACGTGCAATGTATTTCGTTTCAATTTAGCAACTAAGTCAATGATACCTTTCAAATGTTTTGTTGGGTATGTGTAATGACCGAAAAAATGGAGTTGAATACGACTATAAAATCTTGTAAATTATAATTTTGATACATACTTTCACTTCATTCTCAAACAGAAAAATGTTGATGTCATTCTTGCGATGAAAGTTGGACAAGAGTTTAAAGTGACTGATAGGTAAATATGCTTTTTTGGACATTGATAGAATTCTGCTTAGTTTAGTTTTGTAGCTGGATTTAATCCTGATTATGACAGAAAACGTAATCGCAAATAATGTATGTTTGGTTGTTCTTTGTGTTCAAAGTGACAAGGTAACCAAGTTGACTTACTCTATTAAATTTAGAGTTTTTTAACAGCACGGACAATCCGTTTATTTTGTCATTTAAAATTTTAAGTTGTGTCTGTCTTTTGTCATCAGAAACTAAAAACACATTATGTTTGATTTCATTAAAAAGAAAAGAGTTTTCACGACCGCTCATGTATTTGCCAACATTGACTCCACTCGTGTGTGAGTGTCGTAGGTCCAGAAGCCTTTTCCTTTGTCTTATGTCAATGGAGGAAAGATCTGATGCAGCACAGAAACTATCACTCTGTAATTTAGAATATGACGGATACAATGTTTCTTGTTACAGGTGGATCGGTTCTTTGTACTCTCCTCCCGTTACAGACAGCAACACCAATCTGAAAAATACAAAGATATCGTATAAGAATGGAAAGTTAAAGTTCGAATTCACGCGGAAACGTGAAACGGGGGACAACGGTCAAGATGTTACATTTTCTGACAGTAACTGCTTTTACTTCATCTACCCAGTTGGTGGAGGACTAGTGCGGGGTGGACAACCAGCGAAACATTTTGTATCCCCAGTAATATCCAGCCAGAAGATATGCATTAAGTCATGCAAAGGTGAGGATCCATGTGTAATCTTTTTTGTTTGAATTTTATCAATTCATTTCTCTCTCTCTCTCTCTCTCTCTCTCTCTCTCTCTCTCTCTCTCTCTCTCTCTCTCTCTCTCTCTCTCTCTCTCTCTCTCTCTCTCTCTCTCTCTCTCTCTCTCTCTCTCTCTCTCTCTCTCTCTCTCTCTCTCTCTCTCTCTCTCTCTCTCTCTCTCTACTCTTCATAAGCTAACCTGTCACTGTCTAACCCATATAGATGTGGAAGTACTATTGTCCATATTGTACACGTTCTTCTGTAGAATTTTGACATAGGCTGTATTATTAGCCCAAATAAATTAAAGGGTCTTCAACGGGTAACTGCTCAGAACATGTTTTAGAGCCTATACCTGCACATGTCTCTCTGAGTAGCGGCTCCTTGTCTAAACTCAATATTCAGCAAAGACAACCCATATAATAATGAATAAATATAAATGCGGCAAACTATAAATTAGCTAAATTCCTGAGCTTTTTTTCCTTATAAAGACAGAGCTTAATTATGAAAGAAGAAAACCTGTCAAACAAAACATAATTACTAAATTTGTATAGTACAGATTCACATAAGAACAATGTTATTTACCCCTGAACTAGTATGTACCCTTTCTAGCTGGATAGCTTATCCTAGTTAAACCACCTGCCAGTGTATAACTGAAGTAGAAACAAACTGGGGCTTTATATTCAGTCCCAGTGACTATAAAATAAACAGTTGCAGATATATATATATATATATATATATACAGGCGTCACTCTGTTTATTCCATGCCACTTTGCATCCAATTTGTTTCTCTCTTTTGGTGGTAGGGCCTCCTTTTGCTGTCTTTTCAGATATATAAGTCTCCTCTGTGTTTACGTCTGACGTTCACAGAGTGTTTACAAGTGGAGGGCAATGAATGGAATATTTAGAGCTGGAAGGGGCACTTTGTGAGTTTTGTGGAACCTGTATAGAGAGCAACTGAGACAGGAAGATGAGGTGTTCGTTTCCTGCGGAAAGAAAAAATAAAAAACCGAAACATGGTTATCCTTCTCATATATGTATCAAATGTATTATATACTGTTAATAGGGAAATACGTTTTACAATGTTAGGGACTAAATAATTCGAGGAAAAGAATTGCGTTTGACAAAGCGAGGCTGTGATATATTAAAGCTCTTTTTGGTCCATTTGAAAGTTCATGCTTCGATAGCTTTAAAAGAATTACAGCTTTGTTTTTATGGACTCTAAACTACATTGAAAGTCCTTTTGGTCCATTTGAAAGTTTATGCTTTGATATTCTTAAAGAGGTTTAAACACCTTTGATTTTATTGGCTGCACAACATGTATAAAAGCATGGCTTTGTGCCAACGTTCATTGCCCACAAAACCAACAGAGAAAGTGAGAAAAAAAAACAGTCCAAGCAGACGAAAACTTGCAAATTCAACATACAAAATACTTCACATAAAGATGCACAACACCGTCAAACGAAATTGAAACATGCAATTCAACTTACAAACCACTTTGTTCACGCACACACATCATTCAAAAATTTGACAGCATTATATGAATTCTGCAGCTGGTTTCCAGGTCATGAGGAATTTTTCATACCTTTGGTGCACATTGCTATTTGGCAAAATTCGAAATCATGGTATCGAGATCTTACAATAAGTTACATTTTGTCACTGTCTGAGGAATTTTGAAAATCCGTGAATATTATTCTTCAATTGATAAAACATATGAAGAAAAGCATATTTTGGGTTTTGAATCTGTTTGCAGGGTATTAAAAATTAAATTCGTTTCAAATGATTTTACTGTGTTCATAAAGCCTTTTGTCCACGAGAAAATCGTTATGCCCCCCCTCCCGCCCCCGTTTGTCTATCTCAATGGCTGAATCATATAAATACTAACCTTACTGATTATTAACTTTAAGAGCTACAAAAATATGTAAAATATTCATTTTTTTTTAAATATTCAATTTGGCTCGCATCCTTGAAGATACAAAATTTCTCAAATTTTTACTGGTTACAAAAGTTAATATTTAAATGTTTACTGGCCAAACACTCGGGGAAATACCCATTTTGTACTACGGTTGTGTCAAGTGTACTGTAAGATGTACTGTTAGATGGGTCCTTCACATTTGATAAATTGCACGACCACATTGACAAAAGTCGAAAATGTTTTGGTCGAGGCCTGGCATCACAAGGGGGGTCACCTAGCGACTCAACGGCAGGACACTCACAAATTGATTACACTTTTTTGTGGGGGGGTCTTTTGTTTTGGTTTCTTTATTTTATTCAAGTTTGTATGCCAACACACACTTTTCTGGTTTTCCTGAAATTTTTTCTTTCCTTCTTCTTTAGCAGCAAATTTGTCCGACAATTTTCTCTGATACTATTATACATAGAAACCCCAACTTTGGCATGTTTGTACCTCCATTTTTATGCAGAGGGATGAAGATGTTTAAAATTATGCAAATTAGGGGCATTTGAAATTTTAAATCTTGAATATCTTCAAAAGTATAAAAGATAGGTCATCCCAACTTCTACTATAGGGTAATTGACCATTGCGCATCTAACGAACTTAAAACAAAAATTGTAGCAATTTATCTAATGCTAATTAGCAACATTTAAAATTTTAAATCTTGAATATCTTCAAAACTTTTATAGATAGAGATGTTATTTCAACTTCTACTAGGGAGTTATTGACTATTGCCCATGTAATGAATCTAAAACAAAAGTTGTAGCAATTTAAATTATGCTAATTAGCAGTATTTGTAATCTTGAATGTCTTCAACACTATAATAGATAGAGATGTCATTCCAACTTCTACTAGGGAGTTGTTGACTATTGCCCATGTAATGAATCTAAAACAAAAGTTGTAGCAATTTAAATTATGCTAATTAGCAGTATTTTCAATCTTGAATATCTTCAAGACTATAATAGATAGAGATGTCATTCCAACTTCTATTAGGGGGTTGTTGACCATTGCACACCTACTGAATAAAAACAAATGTTGTAGCAATTTAAATTATGTTAAGTTGCACCATTAGAAATTTTAAATCTAAAATAATTTCAAAGCTACGATAGATAGAGATGCCATTCCAACTTGTACTCCTGTGTTATGGACTAGTTGTACATTGCCATACCGATATGTTTTGAACACACACACACACTGATTTGCTATGCAGCAAATCATCTTTTCTAGATTTTTTTTTGGAGGGGGGGGGGTTCTACTTTAAGATGTATATAGACCTGGTTTCACTGGCTTCAGGCAATTGCAGCCCCCGTCTGTTTTTTGTGTTTATTGCATTTTTGGTTCCATGTACCCTAAAATTGGGTTATGTTAGATCACCATCACTGACATTGCAGGAGGAGTGAGTCAATTTCCGCGGCGTCAGCACATCGCTGAACCAGCGCCGTTTCTCTGAAGGGAATTGATCATTCTTCCTATTTTAAGTTAACTTGAATCACAAGGATTCCCCTGTACATTCTTGCAAACCCCAGGCAAGGATATTTTGCTACCAGTGGTTCGTCAGTCTTGATATGTCTTGTTTAATATTAAGGTATTAAGTCATGATAGTATAGTCAGTATGAATTTGGTCAATATTACTACATGTAAAGACTATAATTAACTGGTTTATTTCATTTTTACTTTCATGATTTAGCACCAACTGGACGTCTTTCAGATGTACTCTTCAAGTTTTTCATTCGCATATTACAAACATGGAATCAGGCTTTGACAAATTCAGACTCTCCAGAAGCCAAAGACTTGAAGAGGCAGATAATCCCAACGGTAAAATCGTGGGTCACATATTGGCTGCTGCTAGGTTTCATTGACTCACGTTTTTCATGATATCAGCAGTAAAGAATTGCGAGTTATCTTGTCTGATATTGAGCAACATGTGAGGTTCACATATGTTCACTAATTCATAAATTCGTGATTTTGAGTGCTAGACTAAAACGGTCTTATACCTCAGTTTATTTGGTCCATATTTTAGACGTTATTCATGGGAAGTTAGCCTTACTGAAGGCAAAATTTAATGATGCACTGTATATTTTAAGAATAATTTATTCACCCTTGCAACGAGTAACACTCTTTTTTACGATGGGCACATGTGGTGTTTTACATTGTAAATGCAAGTTCTATGACAGAGATATTCGTCACATACTAATTTCAACTAATCTTAAAATATTCTGACAGTTTTTAAAGAGAAAAAAAGCAAATGTCCCGACGATAACATTTTTCACGACTTTTCCATTGCTATGGAGTTCTCCCATATTGATGCTACCTGTGAAACCAACTTGATAACTTTGCATAATTGTTTCTTTTAATTTCGTTAGTGGACCATGATATTAACAAAATAATTGCCAGTATATTTGGACTACGGCTCTCAGCACGGCATAGTTTTGGGTTTATTTTATTTTACTTTGAGATATCCATGAACCTAGAATCAATTCATAAAATATGCATTGTCAAAACCAGCACAACAGACCGACCCAGGCGACTTTTCTTTGCGACACAAAACATAGCAAGTTGGCTGGCCACAAGCCTTCACGATCTTTTGGTCCGTTTTCTACTGTGTGACACCCCTCCCCCCCCCCCCCCCCATCCCCGCGGTTATAGATTCTGAAGACTGTTGAAAGCACATTGGGCTCCTTTCAAATGAACACTGATAAACTTTTATTTGATACCGCATGGCTGGAGTTTATGTCGCAAAGAAATGTTTATGTCACATAAGGTACTAAGGTAGTTGTGACTTGCGTAATATGTACATTTTGGTGCATGTAACACACAATTTCTCATGCCATTTTTATTACAGGTGGAGGAGTATCTCAGGGCAAACTGGAAGTACAACATCAAATCCATCACAATATCAAGCTTCCGGTAAGCCTTCAGAACACTGACGTATTGTGATGGCTCAAATGCAGATTTGCTGTTGAAAGCTCAGATTTAGACATTTTCTATACTTTCTCAGTGTATTATGTTTTTCTTCACAAATCGAGTGCATGTTTTCCTTTCTAGTCACGCTCGTTTACTATGAAACATCAGAATTAAAATATCTGACCTACCGCTGAAGACAGCCCAGATCAAACTTAGCAATTGTCGTAGTGCGCTAATGAAACTGTTGGCGAAGTGTTTCCCTAGTAAAGCTTTTGACTCGGTCTGCAACTTATTATTGAGTCGACAGTGTGACTGATGATGGGTATTACCATCATTTCATATATAAAGCAAACCAGATGTGAAAATGACAAAGGCTCTCCCGACAGTACCTCTCCCGTCCAATACGAAACAGATGATCTCAATTTTTCTTATTTGCACACTGGAGCACCGAAACACAACGCTTCCCTGTGTCGATAACTAACACATTACGACGCGATTACTGTCTTCTTTTTTCAATGGACCTTTGTATTATGTGTACTCTTTTATTTGGTGTTGGTACTCTGTTTAGAGGACATGTCCTTACTACAAGGGATTCTATCGCAATTTATTGCCAAGTAACCGTGGATTGAAATTCAGAAACATTAAATCGTCTGGAGTGCGGCATACAGTTATATTTAGCCGGATGTTACCGTCCTTTCAACTTAATAATTATCTAGAACAACCAAACAAGTTTTGTCAAATAATACATCTCATTGGTTCGGGATTTTAGTGCAACTAAAAGTGACTGAAACGTTTTTATTTGTGCAATATAGTCACTTGTGTGCGACTTTGGGTTGGGCTGGACGAGCACGCGGCGCCAATGCGCTATCGCGATTGGCTCAGGCATACCTTTCATGTGATACGGTCATTTATGATGGTTATTAATTAGAGCTGTACAAATGCAAGTTTACTAATTGTGTTATATATTTTTTTAGAGAAGGGAGCATAAAAGTGGGAATGGATGCTGTGGTTCAGGTACCCGAAGGACAAAACAACGCAGCTAAAGGCGATTTAAATCAGGCGATGTCCAACTTGATTTCCTCAGGCAACATAAATGGTGTGCCAGTTGATAAGA
The DNA here is from genome assembly GCA_964020975.1 of Hermodice carunculata. Taxonomy (NCBI): domain Eukaryota; kingdom Metazoa; phylum Annelida; class Polychaeta; order Eunicida; family Amphinomidae; genus Hermodice; species Hermodice carunculata. The sequence goes on along the minus strand of OZ026629.1, from coordinate 40,138,008 downwards.
ACTACCTAGAAATTCAAGACCCGGTGCCACGTAAGTTATACATGACTAAAGTTCAAAACTCTTCGTGCTTTGAAATTCTGCTTTTACTCTATATTGTCTAAGCATAATTGCATTGTCAGTGAGAGTATTACCTTAATAATACAGTAAAATATGTGTAATAAATAACGATTTTTCATGCGATATTATCTTGATTTAGTATGAAATTTCTTTATTGAATGCACATACACAAGTTAAAGAATTACCCTGCTTCAAAGTGATGAAATATAGCCTGTCACTGATGCAGTCATTTAAAAAGACAGAAATATTGAAGCACCATTTTCAAATATTTGCATGCTTATTGATGTTTGGTTAAAGCGAGAATGGAATTATTGGGATTCACGTGTCAAATAAGCAGGACGCTAAAAGTGGTGTGATGGGCAAACGTGTAAGGTTTAACAAGATATTTCATAAAATTCGTTCGTTCATTTTCCATAAAGTGCAATGATAAACGTGTCATCTAAGATTTCTTGTGCATCATTGTGCCACCAGGCCCGAGTTTCAAGGCTGGGTGATTTGCCGATATTACCAATGTTAGCATATCCACACTGTTGAAACCTATTTTGTATTGACTCTACATGTGTTTTTTTTATGGCATTTTTGTTTGATGTGACCATGGGTGTTTCTTTGAACTTTTAGATTCACGATTTTGTGTTTGGCTTACGCTCGCGAACAGCTTTATAGCCGATTCTTATGAGATGTTGTTATTCGGCTGTCTTCATGAAATTTCATTGAAGTACAAAACAAGACGGCAGTATTCTTTAAGGATGATAGGTTGACGAATACTTTTTCTCTTTCAGATGGCGGGCCTATACCACCACGAAGTAAGTTATTGAAACAGCGTTATAAAATACTCGGTCTACGCCCTCAATACCTTTTGGGTAACATTTCTCCTCATCTTCACAACTCTGAGGTCACTCATATGTTAATTTGACTTTAAAGGTCATTCAGCATAACGATTAACAACACAACATGAAACACCATACATACCTTTCTATTGACGTTAAGAGCAACTATAGGTCTAGTATTTATCATTACCATGGTATAAGCCGATATGTCAGATTAGATAACATCCTTTAAAAAATGACGTGAAAGGGCTTGAGATGAGGTTAAAGTCACTTGTGCGATATGATCCAAAACACTCCATAAGAGGAGCGTATATACCAAATTTAGTTTGAGAAGCTCCTTCTATTCTCAAATTATCATGATGGTAACACTGCTGCAATTAAAAGTGGACGCGCATGACCTTGAAACAGGGCCAAGATCGCTTCCACACACCAAATGTGATTTAGGTAGCTCTGAATTCTTAAGCTATCGCGAGGAGAACAAGTGTAGATGGACAGACAGAGGGACTGACAAAGATGACAGAGAGTTCCTCACACCAAAGTTGGTTCGTCATAAGAACAAGTATGGACAGACAACGGCATGACGAGATTACCCCTCGGCCAAAGTTTGGCCGAAGGGTAAGATTATAATTATGGTTAGAAGTGTAACAGATTTTTTTTTTTTTTACATGTAAGTACTTTAGCTGTGAGAATACTTTGTCAATTGCTTATAACGTGTTTATGTTTTATATCTTCATGTATCGCATCCCCAGTTCAAACAATAAGCAGATAATAGACGTGAAATACATATTACAATACATATAAATGTTATTATAACGCATATGAGTCAAATACCGACCTTTAACATATTATTCATCCAAAGAGTGGAATAGCAGAGTTGCTTAGTTCCATTTTACATTAGCCATTATCATTCAATTTTGTGAAAATTTGGACCGTTCATCGGTCATTTTGATAATTTCACACGTGAATATTCGAAACATTCAACGAATCTAATCACAAAGAAACACAATGTTTATTTGACTCATCACGGTGATTCCAGATTAGAATCTTCGTGAAAAGACCTTTTAGTCAAATACCAGCTGGTAATAATAGTTCCACAGACATATAATTGGTCGATGTCAACAGCTATCATTGCGTCGGAAAGCGCGCCAATGAAAGCTGCTGACTGTGTCTGCAACCCCGCACTGACAAAGTTGAACTCGAATGGTGTGTTACCGGCCCAATGACCTTGGCTTATGTGCTGACTGTACAGACATGATGTAAAAGTTTTCCAAGTTTGAGTTATACCAGTTATAATTTGTTTATCGGTGCAACACAAGAATGAAAGAGAAAGACTCATTTTTTCTAACGTAATCACGTACTGTTCACGAGTGTCTTCACCAGATTGAGCAATTGGGGTATTTAAAAATCAGATGCGAGACTCCATGTTGTAGTAAGGTACACATCCTAAAATTATAAAGTTGGCATGCTAGTTTCGTAGAAAACTTACCTGCGTAAAGATTCTGTGTTCTAACACGACTTACCTATTGTTACAGAAGGCCGTGTACTGACCAAAATGGAACTGGTGATTCTTCTGATCGTAAGTGCATCGGTGTTCCTTGTCGTCTCCATCTTGATCTTATACATCAAATGCAGGGAAGCTAGAAGGAACTCCAACATGCCTAAAAAACTTCACCAGAAGGTAACTTTGTTAGCTATTTTTTAATACTTGTAACAAGGAGACACTCATTTCCGTATTTTTCTATCACATTTGATTAATCAGAAAATTATACGATGCTTTTTACATTGCAAAGGGATAAAAAACAACTTCCCCTTCACCACCAAATATGCATTGTCATCCACTTTTAGAACCGAAGTGCCCGTGGCGGCCCAATATTTGGGGTAATTGCTGATATTAAACATTGCGCAATTTGACCTTTACATTACTCAAATTTTCTGTGTTTTATTTTTCCTACATAAGTCTACAAACATGAGGCAAGAAGTAGTGGAAAACCTGCATAAAATTTAAGATGTATATTAATACAAATGCACGCAGGCATGTATATATGACAGTTTTGCTACCATGCTAGCGATACTAGGTGTATGTTTTGAACAGTTACCGTATTTGATGGTGAATTATTGCCATACCGCAAGTTTTAGATGATTTTTGCAGGAAAAATTCCCAAACGCTTGCTACTATGCGAAACACTCATGTATTTATACAAAAATGGGAACCTAAACAGGTCGTAATACATGATAATGTATATGCAGCTCTTGAAGACAATTCGTTCATTATACAGTCCTGTCAGCTATCACTGACAATTTTTTCTCCAGATGCTACCGACCAGAGACTAAATATGGCAATTTCATGTAGCGGTTAGAAATTTGTGTAGGGAATGAGTGGAACAGGATCCTACCATTAGAAAATTCTGGAATGCTGTTCGCAAACCCACACATTGAACAACACCACAATTGACGTGTTTCGCGATAAAAAAAGAGCTAGAAGATTCAAATTTTGGGTATTCACCTTACTTCCATACATTACAATTTTACAATTTTGGTTCATTGGTTGCGGCTATATCACAAACCTAAAAATTAAAGTTGGAATGACACCTCTATCTATATTAATTGTGGAGCTATTCAAGATCTAAATTTTTCATATTCACATAATTAAAAAAAATAGAATTGTACAACTTTGGTTCATGGTTCATTGGATGCGGCTACGTCACAAACCCATAAGTTGAAGTTGGAATGACACCTCTATATATAATAGTTTTGAAACTATTCAAGATATAAATTTGCATATTCGCCTAATTTGCGTGAATTAAAATCCTAAAACTTTAGGTTCATGGTTCATTGGATGCGGCTTTGCCACAATTCTACAATTTGAAGTTCGTATGTCATCTCATCTATAATAGTTTTGGAGATATTCAACTTTGAGAATTTTCAATGTCTTTAATTAGCATAATTTTAAATTCTACAAGTTTCATTTACTGTCCATTATATTGTCAGGTGTCATAAACCGATACATGCACATTCAAATTTTGTGTCTATCTGGAATAGCTTGGAACATATGGAGCTTTTAAAAATATAATTGCCCGTAATTTTGAACATCATAACCATTCCAGATGATATGTACAACTTCACTGGCAGGTCAGTCACCATGGCAAGCCTGATGGCTTTCAGAAAAATAGTGTCCGAGAAAAAGTTCGGACAAAGAAGAAAGAAATTAAAAAAGAATATTTGCCTCACAGGAAATATGTGTGTGGGCCTTCAAAATGCGAAAAGTTAGATATGCTACACTTTGCCATAGTTCAACATAATCTAAATTTTGTGTATTACCCTAATTTGCATAAATTAAAATGGTACAACTTTGCTTCTTGGTTCATTGGGTGTCATAATGTCACATACTTATAAACTGAAGTTTGAATGACACCACTATCTTACCGGGTTTGAAGCTAATCAAGATTTAAATTTTGTGTATTTGCCTAATTTCCATAAATTAACTTTTGTTGGATGCGGCTATGTCAAAACCTACAAAGTGGTGTTGGAATGGTACCTCTATGTAAAATAGTTTTTAAGTTATTTCAGATTTAGATTTTGTGTATTTGCCTTATTTGCATAAATTAAAATCCTACAACTTTTGTTCATGGTTCAATGAATGCACCTATGTTACAAACCTATAAAATAAAGTTGAAATGGCACGTCTATGCATTATACTTTTGAAGCTATTCAAGATTTAAATTTTGTGTATTCACCTTATTTGCATAAATTAAAATGCTACAACTTTGTTTTACGGTTGATTAGATGCGGCTGTGGTACAAACCTACAAATTGAAGTTGGAATGGTACCTCTATGCATAACAGTTTTCAAGCTATTCAAAGATTTAAATTTTGCTTATTCATCTAATTTGCATTAACTAAAATTCTACAACTTTGGTTCATGGTTCATCGGATATGGGTGTCACAACCCCATAACTTGAAGTCAGAATTCCACCTCTATCTAACATAGTTTTGAATCTGTTGAAGATTCACATTTTGCATATTCACCAATTTGCATTAATTAAAATCATAAAACTTTGGTTCATGCTTCGTTAGATGCAGCTTTGCCACAAATCTACAAATTGAAGTTCGAATGGCATCTGTATCTATAACGGGTTTGTTTGGTTTTTTTTTTGAGATATTAAACTTTGAAAATTTTCAATGGCTATAATTAGCATAATTTAAAATTCTACAAGTTTCATTTACTGTCCATCATAGTAGCAGGTGTCGCAAACTAAAATATTTGTCAAGATATAGAACTTTTACAACTTTAATTGCCCCAATTTGCATAATTGTAAATATCATGACTATTCCGAACGATATGCACAATTTCACTGGTAGGTCACTCACCATGGCAAGTTTTTTGTTTTCGAAATAATAATTTCTGAGAAAAACTCCGGAAAAATTTGGTCCTAAAGAAAGAAAGAAGGTAGTAAGAAAGAAACAGAAAAAGAAAGAAGGAAAGAATTCTTGGAAAAACAAAATGTCTGGGTTCGCACCCAGACAAAATGAAGAGTGGGGTCAATTGGAAAACAATCATTCAATTGACAGTTCGTCCCGCGACTTATGAAAATCAGAACGATGGATCGGGTTCAAATGAGCAAGAACGATTATGTTAACCACTGATTTTAAATATAAGCACGCAAAAGTTTCAGACACAAATATCATTAAATGTGAAGAAACCCCACCCATCCATCGTAAGCCGTTACTCGGACTCAAGTCGCTGGAATATTTGACAGTGTACATAGAGTTTGCTACTCCTAGTTGGATTGTTTGCCGCCAGAATACCATAGATTTTAATATTTAATGTTGTTCTGAACACCTCTTTTATATGGTACATACTGTTGACTATAATCATGTAAACATTTTTTGTTAATATTTTTGGGCATTCACCACTTAAATCTTTATACTGAGAATCATAAGACCGCGACTTGCTTTAAATCATTACTTTACGCATATGCAGCCCAAAACATAAAACGTATAAATGAGAAAAAACGAAATTCATTCATCCTACACATTATAACTTGCTACAGAATCACATGCGAACATGGTTTTGAGCCACAGAAGACATAATATAAGCCACATTAGGCAAAACATGTCGGCCCCTCTGCTCTGAGACACTGAAAACTTAGGCAAGAAGAGAAGTTATTGACCTTTGCACAAGATTCAGACACTTTTTGGTGAGGTAAATTTACCTCACCGCATAATTCATTTCATGCTTTCCAGGTTCCCTTTATTTTAGCGTTGCTTACTTGTTAAATCAAAATGAAAATGTGTATGCTGTATGTCTAAAGAAAGGTTGAGTGTCATTGTATGACCTATTTGTGTTATTCAATCCTTATCTTGTTTTCAGTATTAACTTATTACACAAGCTTGCGCAGATATAGATTGATAACTCTAAAGAGGTATATTTCTGTAGACAAAGTCACAAAAACTGTCATAGAAATATACACACGCAAAGCATAAAAGTATGTTGTTTGGTTGTTGCATGGAAAAATGTACTGTTTTAAGGTTTAACGATCAACATCGTTTTACTTTTAGTTCATAAAAAATTCATGCGCACAAAATACTCCATGCATTTTCGAGGGACTTTGTCGAAAGCGCAAAAAAAAGTATATACATATGTTACGGTACAAGTCTTGCAAGTGCACTACAAATGAGTATAAGTATCTCTGAAAAACAGCCGTTAAAATTCCACCGCAGTGCTTCCGGCAAAAGGCTCCTTAAACTCAGGGGAAAAAAATCATGACAATCACTGTTGTGTAAAGCGTGGTTGTTCCCGTGTGACAACAGTGAAAATGCAAGGAGACTTCTTAATGATATTCACAAAATAAACATAAAGCCATCAATTCCACAAGAAAGTGCTTTTAGTAACAATTTCTAAGATCTCACAACACCTGATATCAGTTAGATCCACTGGTACTAACAAGCAATATTTACAGAACACAAACACCAGCAGAGTAACCATGAATACGAAGAGATAAAAATCAAAGCATATAAACATGCACACTACCACTGGAATTGGCAAATTCAATGTTATAATTTCAACTATTTATCTTGACATCGTTGAGTGGTAAATGAAAAATGATCAACTTTCACGACCACAGGCAACGGTAATGAGTTCATGAAGGTGTGCCAATATCAGTAAAAAGTATCGAATATTTCAACACATGGTAGTTGGAAACAAAAAGGTTTAACATAACTGTATTGATAGATTAAGAAGTGTCAATAAAACGATTTTGCCTCTTTCTCTCACTTATTCAGACTTAAATGCGTGACTTCTACCCATCCCTCAAACGATGGTATGTTACCCTGTAGTCTACCTGTAAGTGTGGTCAGGATTCCTTTTTGCATTGTAACCTATGTTCTCCCGTTCACATTAGGATGAAGATGCTAGTCAGACATCGTCAAAGAATGGACCGACTTTAACAAAAAATAAAGTACCAACAAATACTGCAGCACGCTTGACCAAAAACATAGCAATGAAGCCAAATTACCCGTATCCTCCAAAGCAAGTCTTTGTTGACAAGGACTGGTCATTACCAAGATCTACAGCGACGCTACAAAAGTCAGGAGGAACTTTTAGTTACAATGCCTTTGGCTAACTAAATATGAATAACTTTTCACGGTATGTTTTTCCGGAATTGTCTTGTCTGGGGCTGCTTTGGTCCACGAAACATGACTTCAATTTATTAGACTGGAGCTGTTACGTGGTGGTGTGCATTTGCATGTAGAGACATTGCACACAAAAGGAAGCATCTACTCGACACTCTCTGTTGCATGATTAGTACAAATATTACGTCAATAGATATTTTTTTACAAGCCCACAGCCTGCACAGATACTCATTATAAAATCCCTAATAATTACACTGCTGTATAGATTTAAACGCAAGCCAACCTGCAATCAGTACCAACAGCGTCTCTGTGTGGCTGTACTGTCGCCTTCGTTGCACAATAGTAAACAACGCTATCCACAAAAATGCTGTCTAAATACTTAGTCAAGTGCTTGCTTTACTAATTTCACTTGATGTTTTTGCTAGACGCTTGATACTTATTCTTGGTATTACAATACATGCCAGTAACAACATTCAGTTGTTAGTATGTAAGGACGGACGGTCACCACCCTTATTTCAACCATAATGAAATCGTTCGCGAATAGAACAGGTTGTAGTTTTATTAGTCCATCATATGACAAGCCGTTTTAGCATTTATTCCATAAGTACACATATGTGACAAACTATTTCACTTATGTGGAATTAAGTTTCCATGTGCAAAAGAGTTTCACATATAAACAAAAATGAGAAATAATTTAACATATGTGAAATAGTTTTACATATCATTTTGTAGAATACTTTTATACACATGTAAAGTCATGTTACATTCACACATATATGTGAAAGTATTTTTAAATATCTGTAAAACTTTTTCACGTATGTGAAATAGTTGTTTATTTTACATATGTGGAAAGAATTACACACATGTGAAAAAGATAAACACATATTTGAAATAGTTTTACACAATATTCAGATGTGATAAGAAATTTTAAATTCGGCAATCACTAGATTTAGTATTGTATTCATATCTTTACTCTGAGACAGACAAATAGAAAAGACCAACCAAAGTTACTTTAAACCAACAAATAGGTACCTCCTGTAAAAATATTGAAAATAAATATCACCTTATTATATCCTGTAACCACTGTAACATATCAAGGCATTTTTCCTGAATATAAATATCCAATACATTTTCGTTGATCTAGCATCATTTAGTAACCCAGACACGTTTATACTCATCATAAAATTACAAGAAATATTAATGGCAAAATATAATACACAACGTCAATCGCTTCCATGGTCATAAATGTTATCATGTATAGCTGGTATCAATATGCAATGTTTACTTATGGCATTGAACACGCTTATATTTTGATATACTCTTTTTTCTGTACTATGTTGTTTACGTCATATGACTTTGGTACTTAGCAATTGTGTCTATATTTATTTATTTATTTATTTATTTATTTATTTATTTATTTATTTATTTATTTATTTATTTGTTTATTTATTTATTTATTTATTTATTTATTTATTTATTTATTTATACCCCTTTTTCTGTACTATGTTGTTTACGTCATATGACTTTGGTACAAAGCATTTATTTATTTATTTATTTATTTATTTATTTATTTATTTATTTATTTATTTATTTATTTATTTATTTATTTATTTATTTATTTATTTATTTATTTATTTATTTATTTATTTATTTATTTATTTATTTATTTATTTATTTATTTATTTATTTATTTATTTATTTATTTATTTATTTATTTATTTATTTATTTATTTATTTATTTATTCTTTCACAGTTTTCTTTTAATTGTACTTAATGTGCCTGAACTAAAATCTCTGAAATTGAAATTGTCACCAAAAAATGCTGTTATTTGGTATATGTCGCAGCCAAATAAGTTCATGCCACCCTAACGAGATCATGCATGCTCTGAAACTGAAACAAGATAAATCTCTGTGCCGTACTGTAGTGAAAATGAGCGAGAGGAGGCCGAGAAAAGTGTCGCAATTGAAGCATATCTTTCATTTAGTTGTGATACTTTAACTTTAAAATCACTAGTTCAAGTCTTTCGTGCAAACTGTATGCAGAGAATACAATCAATAAAGAACCCACTGATAAGACAGACATCAGAAATTACTGGTGATAACATTGCTCATCTCAGGAAATTAATTTTACGATGGTACATCCAGAAACTGGGCCTAACCATTCTTTGTTTTTATTCTTTGTTTCGTGTTTTTACTAGAATTTGACTCGGTAAAATTGTTACTATGAATTTACAATCGACAATTATCACGTACAAATTTATCAATTTAATGGTCTTTCAGTCACATACGATGGGAGGCAAATATTTCAGCTGGGTGAAATGGTATCACTGCTCCAGTGCGACATAATTACAAATGTTATATGTTATTCCAGTGAGACACCCCGGATACTTGTGCTTTTAATAACCCTGAATGTCTTATCTCTCAGACTTAGACTTAAACTCAGACTCAGACCACTTTATTCGACCAGGAAAAGTGTACATGTATAGGTATACAGAAAATGTATGTTCATGGTCAGGGAGACTCCCACTAAAGCAAAAATTGCCGCTATCCTGGAAGCCATCCTACAATAAAATTACAATGCCAGTTAGTTAAAGGTACTGAGTATTACATAGTTACAATTATGGAAGAGCAGAGTGCATGATTACAGTAATAAGTAGATAGCCTAGACTCACTTAGACTAGTTGTGTTTTTTCAGGATGATTAATGAAGACCTCCTCTACAGATGTTACAGTTTTGTATAGTACACGTCTTGATATTTGTCAAGCATCATGTTTTGGCATAGGTAGCCATGCCATTTAAACTATGGGTAAATGTTTTTTCTTTAAAGCAGGCAGACGTTTTATTTAATGTATTGCCCATGTCACATCTAAGACAGGTTTTGGCAAGAGTGTGTTTGTGCCTTAGAACAAATAAATTTTGGAGCTTCTAATAGTACATGTTGCTTGTTTACATTCAATTTAAAACGGAAATTTCAGCGAGTTGTTAGGGAATGCAACGTCGGCGCGTGGATAACTCGATATTTCTCGTAAAAGAAACAAAGTGTTCTGTGATTTTTTTGCGACGCAACTATGATCAACAACTTGTATTTTTATAGACGCAATTTTATAGCTAGGCAAAAGGTGGATTTCAAAACAATCTCCTTGACGGTAATAATGGTAACGCATAGACACTGATGGATCTAAGATACGCTTTGGTTCATTTTCAGGGCACTGAAGAGCCAGCGGAAGACAAACGACAGCTGAATGCAGTGATACAAGACAATGGACTGCTTCGACAAGAACCGGACATTCGAGACAAAAAAAATTCAAAGAACAAGTATATACTTCCCACATACAACGATATTATGTCAAGCCCAGGAAGCATTGTAGTCGTGAATACCAGTAACCCATCCGAAGAAGGATTGAAAAGCTACGAGTCAAACTCAAACCCAAAAACTACAGTAGATTCCCTGGAAGCAAAACAAAACCATGTGACAAAAGTGGACGTCAATGCAGATGTTCCAGACAGTAATCAATACTCCTTCCCCGGGCAGGGAAGAGACGAGCACACCGTTGAACAGGTGATGCCTGAGTCTGACTGCGGATACCCTGTCACCAATGGATATATCCAGGGAGCCAATGCACTAGATATAACACAGTCTGTCTCAGATACAGGCGATACCGCTGAAAACTGGCGACCCGTTGACCATCGACGGGAATATAATGTGAGCCGAGTATATGTTGCTTCATAGAAAAAAAAAGTTAAAATCCTGATCGAACTGTGCACTACATTTGGAATTACTCCCTATCACGCTGCTATTAAACATTTTTACTGATTTTTCATTACATAAGATTTATTTTCGAACACAATTAACAATCCCAATTCATCAAGAGAATATGTTGTCAAGTTATAGTGTACATTTTTTAAGGAAACTGCTTCCTGACAGTGACTATTTCCATGAATCTAATACACATAACAAAGAGGTCTTGCTCGCCATTTATTTTATTGTATTATTTTTTTCGTGTAATTTTGTAACGTGTTATTTTGAGATCATGGGCAGATATAGCAATTAAGATGTAAAATAGTTAATGTTGATCTATTTAAAATCCGTAATAAATATATCGAATAATTCTTAGCAGACTCAACCGGAAATGTAAGGTGTTTCGACAAAAGACTTTATCTGGTGAGTACCCTTAGTCCCTAAATCCGTTCCTAGGTTGTCAACAAGTTGAACTCTGTAGTTTGAATCTCTTACATTTGCTTGTAACAGTTTGTTTTATTGTGTGTTGTGCACGCATTAGCACATACAAAATTACAGACATGTCAGGATACAACGACAACATTTTGGCAACGTATTTCGACCGTTGTTCAACTACTTCTATCGTTTTATATGTCACTGCGTGTAATCCGTCGCCGCAAATTCCAAATTCCCCAGAAAGTACAACATACAACCTAAATAGGCCTGTGGCGACAGATGTCAATACTTTGCTTTGATCATTCCCTGCTCATAATGTTCATAAATCGCATAAGCACGATGATCCCCACTTTACAAAGTTTCTTGGGTTGTGTACCATATCCAATTGACAAACCTATTAAAAATGCCACTTTTTGCCAGTGACATAGGGGCCTGATAGTTGAAGGACTGGATGCTGAAAATTTGCCTACAATTAGCCATTTGGTTTGACGCTATTAAACAAAGATGCAAGTGAGTGGTATCCTTGATTGGTTAAGACATTTCTTTTGTGCAGAATAGGCCTTACGTTGAGGATAATGGTTCACATGTCCTTATTTCGGGTAGGGAAGAGGAATTTAATACTTCAATCCCTGTCACAGGAAAGACCAAATATTCAGTAATAGTGTCCAGCGACGCTTAGATTCAGATCATTTGGCCAAGTGGCTTCAAATAATACCATTATAGCTGATTCTCTTTGATTTTAAAGTCCGAAATTTATATATATATATATATATATATATATATATATATATATATATATATATATATATATATATATATATATATAAGATGACGAGCATGCAACATCTGAAGACTGGTTTGGAAGGTGTAAAAAAGTTTGGGACCGCACATTTCGGGTGAAAGAGACGGCATGTACGTGTACCAGGTTGCGGAATCATTATCGTACACTATTTTTGATTGATGCCATAAGGTATTTCTTACACTAGAACATGGCAAGTTTAATTCAGTACCAAAGCACGGAGAAATCTATATAAGAGAATGATTTTAGTGGCCCGGGATAGCTGCATTAATCTTACTGTGACTCTCAAATATAGCATTCTGGTATTTTGCCTGAACAGTCACGACATTGAAGCTTTATCTGTTATATGTTTGTACCTGTTTCAGCGTCGCCAAGCTTCACATCGTGTAATTTGAAACAAATTATGAAAAAGTTGTACTGCAATAATTCACCAGTGAGACACTTGGAAAATAGGTATTTAAACGTGTGTATTTCTCATTTTAATTCATTACATTTTTCGTTTTATTTTGACATTACACTTAGTATGCTTTTGCATGTTGAGTAAAATATTCATTCGTAAATTGGCTCTTTAGTTGTATCTTTTAGACTAACAGACTGCAGTATTTGAATGGCAAGATCAATGGAGTGCAATGTTCATTCGTAAAATTGCTCTTTAGTTGTTCCTTTTAGACTAACAGACTGCAGTATTTGAATGGAAAGATCAATAGAATTTGCTCTTTAGTTGTACCTTTTAGACTAACAGACTGCCGAATTTGAATGAAAGATCACTGGAGTGCAATGTTCATTCGTAAATTTGCTTTAGGGATACCTTTCAGACGGACAGACTGTAGCATTTGTTGGCGAGATCTGGTTTTCCTCGCCTGCTCTGAGAGCCACGTTCTGTATTAAGCATCGGAAGGCAAGTTAAAGAAAAACCAACAATCACATTTTCACAGCGTATTGTTTTGCATCTGATTTGTCTTTGTGGTTATAAAATATTCCATATATTGGGGCGAATGATCTAAATGAATGTATACCATATTACATGACCAGATATCAGTTCTGTTCCAGAACATTTTGATACGTCTTATACATTACCACACTAGCAAAGATGGTGTAAAAACACCCGCTTACTCTATTTACAGTATCTGAACAGATTTTTAATTGGAATCAAGTGTGTTTATCTTCGGATACCATGTATGAATAATGACAATTTTTGTACAAAATCAATAATGATGATGATGATGATAATAATAATAATAATAATAATAATAATAATAATAATAATAATAATAACAACAATCTTTTATGAACTCTCACATACTGACATATCCAAAAAAAGCAGTTAACTATTGAGCCTTGCGTGTACATATTGATGGTTCTAAACTTGAAAGCTGAGCTGATGATGCCATAAGAGAATATTGCTGAACAGTGTGCCATTTATTCTTTATAATGTTGGTTTTTTCAGCACTGTATCATTTGAAAACTACCTCATATGGCTTTAGCTAGCTGGCGTAATAAATATCAGCACGTAATATGAAGTTCATATTCAACAACTCCCATTCACATTATGAACGGGAGTCTACGTGACCAACAGCCAACTTTCACATTTCGTCTTTAAGGTCCAAAAATATACTCACCTGCTTGACTTATTATTCCACTGCCGGAACTGAAACACTTCTACTGAAAAAGATCTGATCATTTTACTGTGCTGGATCTACAATAAAGTTGTCTCTGGAAAGTTGCATTTCAAGATATTGAGCGTGTGGCTACTGTATTTTAGAGTTTTGATGGGTCTATAATTAAATGAATTTGAACATTATATCAATCCTTGCGTGCCGAAACTTGGACAACATGACAGAGAGACAGACAGACAGACAGACAGACAGACCGACAGACAGACAACAGACACAAAAAGACAGACAGAGAAGGGAAGAACGCGCAAATCAGAATGTGTGACAGTTACGTGTTAAGTGAGGAACGTGGCTGTGCCTGTCCTTTGATTCATCGAGCAGGTTGGACCGGCACCAAGTTCCTTACCTGTCTTAATGAACATTTTTCATTGTTTGATCTAACTTAACATCCGATTTATTATCGTATTTGCATTGTGCATACAAACATTTTGATGTAAATTAACAAAGATGTCACACAGAACTATTTCTGATTGCCAATTCACCCGCATGTGGCAATGCGCAATATCATCCTGTTTACACGCACTGCTGACTCCATCCAGAAGCAATGTGGAATGCATTCAACATGCTATACACAAACAGAACTGCCAGGTCAACCTGTTAGACTATTGTCTAGAAGATCGGACGACAAGCAGGCAAGGAAAGCTGCCGCGGTTCGAATTGGCTTTTTGCCTTCATAAACCTTATCTTTTTGGATAAAAGTGTAAAGAACATTGCAAAATTTCAGTCCGTCATTTCTGGTCATCAAAAGTAGTATCTACAATTCTGCCACAAAACAGTAATTCATTAGTTTGTATAGGAAGTCCACATTCGTGGAAGGTAAGGTACGGTCTGAAACAATAGAAATGTTCAGTTGGAAGGCCTTTGTCGAAGTTCAGGAATGGTCTTAAACAATAAAAAAAGTTCAGTAACTGTAGTTAATAATCCTGATGAAGTTCCAAGATAAGCTGAACCCTAGATTCAATGATTCAAGATCCATCGAAAGTAGGCCCTATCTTTCATGGAACCCCAACTTCACTGTGGCTCATTGAATGAAAATTATGCAAGCCTGTATGATAATATGCATTTTCAAAAGCACAGCTTACGCACGATAATACTTTCATCATAGATCTTTGCATAAAAAGAGAGCAGCAATAGACATTAAAGATTATTTAGGATGGGCGAGTTGTTTCGTGTTTGGGGCACATTTGTCTTTGCAGAAAGAGGACATGGCTACCTGAGCCTTATGGACGGGACAGGATCAAAGGGAGAGTTGAACAGTTGCGGGCTTTTTGTTTGTTTGTTTTTTTTAATGTCTGTGTGCCAACACAGACATATTGTTTTTTTAGGAATTCTTTCTTTCTTTCTTTCTTTCTTTCTTTCTTTCTTTCTTTCTTTCTTTCTTTCTTTCTTTCTTTCTATACAGTCAAATTTGTCCAACATTTCATTTGAAAAGTATTATACGTAGAAACTCCAAACTTGGCACAATTATACTTCTATAGATGAAGTCTGGCCTTTTTATAATGAGAGGTCATGCTTTTAAAAATTATGCAAATGAGGGCTAATTAAAGATTTTAATTTTCAGTATCTTATATACTATAGTAGATATAGTTCCGAGTGTATAGGAGTTCAATCATAGCAAGGCAAAGGTCATCTCAAATGTCAAGGTCGTGTCAAGGCCAAAGGTCAATTTTAGGTGAAAATGTCATTTTGAAGGTCAAGGTCCACTTCAGGTAGAGGTCATCTCAAGGTCAAAGGCCAATTTCGATTCTGGCTTTCTTCTAGCCATAACTTGGTTAATTTTTATCCAATTTTGATCATGTTGGGCTCAAATTGTAGCTATTGTAACATTGCACATTTTGAAACTTACATGTGACCCCTAAAGGTCAAAGGTCAACGTCATTTGGACCTTTGAAACTTTTACCCAGCCATAACTTGGTCACTTTCCATCCAAGTCTAATCATGTTGGATTTAAACTGTGCAGTCAGGCCCACATGGGTGTTTCTGAGTCAATCTAGTCTTAGGGGCTCTTACCAGGGCCTCGGTTTGGCATCAGGAGTGCTCATGTGACCCACCACAAGTATGTGGGCCCGACTAATAGTATAGCATGCCAATTAATTAACATACTGGGAGGGTAATGTCTCAAGCTTGAGGACATTAATGTTGTGAGGGCAAAAGGATGTACTGCAACCACTGAAGTATTTGTTTAGTTTAACACTAAAATGAGATAGATATGCCGGAAGCCACTGAATATCATATTTCACTTGCCGCTAAATTGAAATGAAACACATTTTTGCTGAATCCCTGAAAATATTACTTGTTACTTCTGTGATTAGGAAATCTAGTTAACATGTTGAAGTTCAGAAGACAGATACATGCATATAATTTTGTGCTTCTATAGGTAAGACTCAGTGATAGAATTTTGTATTTTATTTATCAATGACTCACGCAGTTAGGGATCTCTATTCACTCAGTGTCAAGATCTTTTTTATTTATTGGTGTCTGCCATCCTTGATTGGGTTATCATTTTAAGTTTACTTGAAATCTTTTACAGTGAAACCTCTCTTGTAAGACCACCCCTAGGGATGACCAAATTCTGGTGTCTCAAGACAGATGGTCTTTTATAGCAGGTAAAAATAACAAGAAAAGTACTGAGCAAAGTATGTTGAAATGTGGTCTCTCAAGGAAGGTGGTCTCTCAAGGCAGGGAACCAATGTATTTGTGTGGGGGTGGGGTATAGCTTGGTTTTATCGAGTTGTAGTGTAATCAAGGGAAGCTAGGACACGTGCAAATGTACAGACATGCAAGGATTTTTTTTTTTTTTGCTTGTGTAAGGTGATTTACCTTACAACAGCCCTTTTGGTGTTTTTTCTCTGTTGGCATGTGGTGAATTATGTCATGATGCTTTGTACTCAGCAATACAATGTTTTCTCAATTAAAATTATAAAAACACTCACATAAATTTCATCAGCACGATGGCATCCGTTTACCAGTATCCATGATACTTAGAGCCAGTTGCCCATGTAAGCCAATCAGATTGCCCGATTTGGGTCATGTGACTCTCCCCTTTAACTTTTATATCGCATATTTTATTGTTAATTTCTGCTGCAAACCAATTAATTCTTTGCTTCTGTTGCTCTCCTCTAAGGGTCAGAGTTGATGATATATAGTTTCGAGGATTATACAGACATTAACAGTTAAAGATTACAGCAAAAAAGTTGGGACCCAACACAGGGTAAGGCTAAATCAGACCCATGGAAGCCTGTCTGCACGTGATTTTCATTCAGGATGGAAACATGACTGTGACTGGGGAGTCAGTTACACATCTGGATGTAATAATTGACCACTAATATGCACCATTGGGCCATGGGACCCAGGGGGGATAGGCCTGGAAGACGATGAATGAGGGAGAGTTCAATTTCGAGATTTTCAGTTTGGGAGGGGGGTAGGTTAAGCTAAAATTTCTTTAATTGGAGTTAGCACACACAAGTGACTCTTATGTATATGTTAGATGTGTTTGTGGTTCATGTTTTAAAATATTTCTGAGCCACTTATTTTCAGTCTTCCTATGATTTTAGCTAATTTTCGGTATTGGGGGCCTGTCCCCTGTTGAAATGAGGGTAGGGTCGGATTTCTTGTTGCATCTATGTAGGAGTGGGCCAAAATGGCCTTTAATCCCAATTTTATGAAAGTACACTTGTCCTCCAGTACAGAAATAGCATACATGGTAATTCCATATCAAGATCTATAAGAGGTGTATGTCCCCAAAAAGTGACCACCCCTCTTTAGAAATATGGGAAAATGAGGTCATCTCAGACTCCCTTTTTCATCAAGCTAACAAGTGGGCTGAGTGCAAAGGGGATATTATCTATGGGCACAGTAGATATCTAGGTCTCCAAATCTGTAAGAGATTTGGGTTTCAAGGAAAGACTCCAGCAAGTTTAGCTAATTTGAAAGTAGGACACAGTGGCATTTTTAGGGGGTACCCCTTAAAAGTGAATGTTTGAGCCGCCTCTCATTGTGCCTATGGGCTGACCCCATGCATATTTTACAGATGTAATGAACATATCAACTTTCAAAAAGCATCAGACATTCACAATTTATGCTTTCATTTGGTAAATTACAGATTATATACAAACATAAAAGACTGTGGCATGAAAGATGCATAGGTTGTTTTTGTGTCCGCCACATTGGATTTTTCTGGATGCTGATTGGCTGGCTTAGTATGGATACACTTTGATACCGAGGATGTTTACAGTAAGTGTAGACTCATTATGGGGATGTGTGTGTGTGTGTGTGACTGGTGGGTGTTGTAACACTGTACATTTTGCAATTTATATGTGACCTGTAAAGGTCAAAGGTCAAGGTCATTTGGAATTTGAAATTTTCATCCAGCCATAAGCGTAATGCAATGTGAAGTACCAAAGAACAAAGTTGCACCATTTGATACTTACAAATTTTGAAGGCCACAGACAGATTTGCTTTGAAGCAAATCTTCTTTTCTAGTTTGTTTGTTTCTTTTTGTTTCTTTTTTATATTTTTTTTTTGTTTATTGGTTTTTTTGGTGTTTTTTTGTGTGTGTTTTTTTTCGTTTGGATTGTTGTGTGTGTTTTTTTTACGTCCACCTGTATCAGACATGATACAGGACCGTAGCAAATAAGCGGAGTGCCACAGGATTATTATCATCATCATCATCATCATCATCATCATCATCATCATCATCATCATCATCATCATCATCATCATCATCATCATCATCACCACCACCACCACCACCATCATCATCATCATCATCATCATCATTATTTTGATTATTTTCATTATTATTAATATTGTTTACCGTTAAGGGACTTTCACCTTTAGGGAACACTAGTACTATCGAAATAATGATGCACAAAATTTAGAACTGGAGCGGTACTAAACAAATTACATTCATCAAGATGTTCCTTGTTCATACAAAACAGCATCTTGCATAATCGGATCAAATATGCAGTGTATAGTCATTATCATCCTGTAATCAGGTGTAGGATTCCCTGGTAAATTGCCGGTTGCCCTCTATCATTTACCTGTATATCTTCTGTGCTGCCTGCATCCAGGTGACACGACCAACTCATAAAAGTTAATGTAGATTCATCGAACAAATATGTATACAAACTTATTAGCGAACTTCACTGCAGTCATAGATCAAGCATTATGAAAAATACGTGGTTTTACGTGGAATCAATGTGGAATGGTCTGTTTTATTTTATTTCTTCATTGAGGCCTTGAATATATTTAATGTCCGAAAGTAGTTTACAGTAAGTTCAATGTCTACCTGCCAACCTGCAGGTATCGTCTCACGTTGTGAATACAAGACAACATATATTGTTGGGATAAACACATATACGCTCTTCTCTCTACAACCACCATTTACAAGACAACCAATCATGCAAAATTTGTGAATATTGCCAAGATTGGCCAACAGAACTGTTGCATTCTGAGATAGCTGTATCAAGTTGGTATTCTCTGGCGGCATCTATCAAGTAAAAATAAGCATTTAGTTTGACCATACCGCATTTTTAAACGGTCAATAGACAGTGGTTATTTTTTATATTATTATTGATATCTCTTGTATTTTGCAAGTAAATTACAGTGTTAATTATTGCGGGAGACACAGAGCTGTAATATCACTTAGTTTCGAAACTTTTTTTTTTAAAATTCGCCACCGCCTCCGGCGCCGATTTCATCGTCAACACAACTTAAAGGTTCACAGACACACTCTTCACAGCCACACGCCTCGAACATGGAGGCACAGATGGAAGCGATAATGGCGTTTATACACCCTTGAATACAACCAAGCATTGCCCCGATACATATCCCTATGCATGTTCCCACGATACAGTCACAGTCCATACAGAAGCCAACACAGCAGATGACAAGTGCGCAAATACCGCCGACGGCCAATAGAACACCGACTACGATGCCGGCTATCTGCCCCGGTGAAAGGCCACTGCCATATAGAGCATCTCTGTGACAAAATACAATATATACATTGATGAAGTCATTAAAGGAATATGTGATGGATGTTTTTCATCAACAAGCGTAATCACCATATGTCACTTGCTTTGTACCAATCTAGCGCATCAACAATATCAACAGTCCACATTTAATTTGAAAAATTGTGAAATATGTATTTCCCTATGCCAAGAGACCATCCTTTAAAGGTCTTATATTATTAAGAACATGGATACAGCGAGCTTTTGGCGATTTGAAAGAACGTAGGCCTTAAACCTCAGGAGTCAAAACAGCACAAAAAATCATAACACATTGTTACAAATATGGGCACAAGAGAAACAAAATCATGTGTCGGTGTAATCTAGGATTTGTTTATCACAGATTCGTATCCCCCGCAAAGTGATCTGGAGAAGTTGCATATTTTGATCAGATGATGACTCTAAGCACAATGTAACATTAAGTATTTCGTTGTGGTCAACACCCGGTAGAATTGAAAGAGATGGGTATAAGCCTGAAGGTTTTTTTTCCACAAGCAATCAGCACTGCAGACTGTAAAGGAAACACTCACCGATAATACTCTATCATTTGCTTGAGACCGGAGTAGTTATCACCTCTTCTAAAGTAGTCTTCAACCTTTTTGTATATGTCCTGTACACGCTTTGATGGTAATCTCCTAGCTGCCACCTTTGCCACTGATGTGTATTGCTGGAAATAAAGAGTTTCATGGTATTGCCGACAAGGGATAGCAAACTCAAAGTCTCCACGTTCGCGTTTCCACGTACATTGCAATTCAATAACATAAATACGTGAAGTGTATGTATGTATGTATGTATGTATGTATGTATGTATGTATGTATGTAGGAGGTAGGTATTTCTCGGTGGTGTTAATGAATAATAACAAGAGGATTGTGACAGTCCTGTGGTCAGCTGACCTTCCCTGCCAAGACTGAAGTGGTCCTGTGAACTTCTGATTTTCAAGGTCACCTACATCTAAGACCATCATGACTGTTTGTAATATCCTAACTCACAGTGTACACAAGGCTTTTTACATGAAAAGTGATAAAATTCACTATTAGCAAGACACATGCAAATATGTCAGTTTGACCTTGCAAGGTCACTCATGGCAAAACTAAACAACACCAAAGGACAGCCCACCGGCACTGTCCTATTGGTGTTTAATAGCAACCATGGCTCCGTTTATCATTAGGAAAATGTTACCCATTATGTCAACTGACCTGTCAGTGTCACCCAAGGTCACAATTAACAAAATGTAGGCCCTTTTCTGTTAGATTGTAATAGCAATAACGGCCTTAGTATCCAAAATTACCGGGATGTAGAATGATATGTCGGATTTGCTGTTATCCCTATTGCAAAGTAACAATGCTAACATGTGCATGTACCTGTACCGATGTGTCCTAATTTTGATAGTTTGTTAAAAATCAGAAATTAACAGCCCTATCATGCAGTGAACAAATTTGGTGGAGATCAAATCTAGGTACATTCCCAATAAGTTTGAAGAGAATCCAGCTGAGAGTTTGGGAGAAAAAGTAAAAAACCAAACAAACAAACAATGAGTAAAAAAACCCCGCAAAAAATCGTCAAATAAAAGACACAGAATTGCAGCACAAGCTGCTGAGCAAAATCTGCGGGGTTTTTTTTTTATTGCCCTTTCAACGTGCAATACAAAGGTTCTGAGCAAAAGAATTCCACCAAGAAACAAAAACCTTTTTTTTGTTTTTTTTTTTTGTTTTTTTTTTTTTGTTTTTTTTTTTTTTTTTTGTGTTTTTTTGTTTTTTTTTTTTTTTGTTTTTTTGTTTTTGTGTTTTTGGTTTTTTTTTTTGTTTTTTTTGTTTTGTTTTTTGTTTTTTGTTTTTTTGTTTTAGTGTACAAAACATACAGCTCTGCTGGTTACTTATTCTTAATAAAACAAAGAAAATGTTGGAATGAAACTCTTTCCCTTTTTACACACACAGCAATGAATAAAATATTTTGCTTGCAGCAACAATTATTGAGAACATATTTTTCGGCCCATCAAATTGTCCAAAATTTATATTGAATTCTGTCAAATGTATATTGTTATTATGAAAGCTTGTATTCCAACACTCCTGGAACAATTCCTAAAAGCAAACAACATTATTCGGATTCTAAAAGTTTGGACTTGTACCACTGATCATTGTGTGTCACAAATCTATGTTTTCGGCAAACTGGAAACTTTGATTTTTGTTTCAAATGTACATTTAAAAGGTAAAGTATGATTTTTCCCAGTGGTCTTGACTTAAGGTGGCACAAGCAAAGCTAGGCACTTAGAGGAGTGCTGTCTTCAACCCGCTCTCCTGTTTTGGTTTTTATTTTTAGACCCATAAAACTATATAAATTCTTGTTGCTTGAGATCTTTACATTATATATACACCAAGAACATTTTTAAAAATCCTTGTTGGGGTGAAAAATGGACATTTTACAAATGGGTTCTATTTGGAGATTTTTGGGGGATTCTCGAAAAATATAGTACTTAACAACTCCAAAATTTGCAAAATGAAACTTCGTAGTCATGTCCAGGTTCGGTTCTTTCACTTTTTCCATAAACGCAATAAATAAATTGTAATCGAATATTAATTATGATGCCGATGAAGATGAAGACTTCTTCATGTTTAGAGGGTACAAGAATGCCTCAAAAAACATATTCCAAAACGCAAGGAACCAGTCCTGGGCATGTCTACGAAGTTTCATTTTGCAAAGTTTTGAGTTTTTAAATACTATATTTTTCGAGAATCCCGAGAAAAATCTCCAAATCGGGCCCTTTTGTAAAATGTCCGTTTTTCGCCCCAAAAATGATTTTAAAAATTTTCCTTGAAGTATATATGATCTTGAGATTCTAAGTAACAAGAATATATATAGTTTTATTGGTCTAAAAATAAAAACCAAAACAGGAGAGCGGGTTGAAAAAAGCACTCCTGTAAGTGCCTAGCTTTGTCTGTGCTACCTTAAATTAAATTTTTTGATCCAACGATGCCAAGCAGTTGGGTTCATTACAGCATTATCAGAAGGTACAAACATCCAATGAAATTTATTACATTGGGTAAAAGTTATTTTCTTTTCTCCCCTATTTATATTTATCGCTGGCATATGCAAAATTTTTACCATGATTAGTCAATGATAATTGTTTCCATTTAGATGGGTCGCTTATCGAACATATAAATATTCCAGAAAATGTTTGTAATGCAAATTTTTGTCCTTGAAAGTTTCCTGTAATAAAAAAATTACCCTCATTGTCAAGAATATCAACTCGCTTGATACCTAACCTGTACCAATATGTAAGAAAGATATGTCTTTTTGCATTAGTATGAAGTTATATTGATCCATATGAATTCATTTCGAACATCATTACCATTAATGGGCTCGTTCTTTCTGACATACTGGTTCCAAATATTGATAAGAAATTTGTAGAAAAGGAGTGACCTCCAATATGCACCAATACTTGACAGGAACAAATCTTTTAATCTTTTAGATCGATAAATGGAATGAAGGCCTGAAACGTATTTTTTCATTTTGCATCATCAACACAAAACAAAAGCTTGACTCATTTTAATAGTAATGATTTCACTTGAGATTTAAATTATAGTGCCTCAAGTGCACCATCTTGGAATTTTCTTGTACATAACTGAATTCTTCACTTTAGGACTTGACCATTCCACAGGAATTTATGTGTTCACTTTTGAACAAAATCAATATATTTTTATCAATCTAGATTGAAGAATCACTATATAATAATTTTGACATAAGCTAGACTTTTTAAAACTACATTTTTCACAATTAGGGAAAGCTTTTTGACTTTTCACACTTTTAAAACATCCTTGTATTATTGTATCCTGTGACCAACGTTTAAAGAGCTCATAACAATTTCATCTTCATTTAGAATAATATAAAGAAGCTCCCAGTTCACCATCTAATAGGCAGGTTCCAGTCCGGGGAGTATTTTATTCCTCCAATACGTGCTGCGACAGTTTTCTTGAACTTTTCAGGCATGAGCATTGCTCAAAATATTTCAATTCCTGGAATAAAACCCTAGTAGATAGTGCATCAGCAAGAAAGTATGTAGTGTCATGGGCTAACTGTCCGATTTTTATTTCAGTGCTATCAATTTGCAAACCTTTAACGTTAGTGTTAGATCTTACAGACACAGCAAAAATTACTACAATCTAAACAAATAAAACGGTGGGAGAGAGCACCCCAGTCAAACCCCACGGCCCCATGTCGAAGGCTTTCTCAAAGTAAAATCGTTAATATAAGACCAGCCAATGTCTCCGAATTACTATGCAAAATTACATCTGATATCAGGTAACATTTGCGCCTATGTATCTACAAGACATATATATCCAGTTTGGTCATTGTTTATCAAAAGAAGGAGATATTTTCTTAAACGTGTTGCTAATACTTTTGCAATTATCTGACAATCAACATTTAATAAAGAGGTCGATTTTTTAAATTAAAAAATGCCTCTGCGTTTATCAACTGATAGCTTGCTTCTTCAAATGCATAATTGAAGCTATCTATTGCAAAATCATATATGTTATTCAAAAGAAACATATATATGTAGAGCTCAGCAGTGAGTCCATCAGAACCACAACTTGATAAGTTTTTATAACTTTAAAGCTTCTAAACATTCAGTCTCAGTAATCAAATCCTTGCATTTTTTATTTTGTTGCTGGTCACGTTTAGGAACATCGTTTTTACTAAAACAAATCCATAATTCACATCATCGTTAGAACCCAGTTGTGATATGTATAATTTGAAAAAAAAATACACATCTAATATTTGTTTGGGAACAGTAAAAAACCTCCTCATTTGCTCCTTGCAATTTTGTTATTGTCTTGTTTTTTTAAATTCTCTCTCCAAACCAAGGAAATATTTTGAGTTTCGTTCACCTTCTTCCATCTATCTAGCCTTAGATCTAAATCATTACGCCTTGCGTTTGACTATCATTTATTTCGGTTAGTTCCGCACTTATTTCTTCAATTTCAATATTAGAATCATTATTTTTAACCGAAATCAATTTTTTTAAAAAATCTTTTTCTCTTTCCTTACTTCCTTTAACCTACATTTGGAGTATCGAATACTCATACCTCGGATTTCAGATTTAACTGCACCCCAAAAAAAGACATCTATTTCTATAATCTGTGTATTTCTCCCCACAAAAACGAAGTGAATCTTTCACCCTTTTGAACATATGTAGGACCTTCAGTAGTGAGGATTCAAACTTCCACACCCGGACCACGTTTATTGAACAAATTTTCTTTAAACTGGAAACTAATAAGACTCTGGTCGGTTTTTATTGATGATCTCATCTTATCATCTATTACATGCGAGGATGAAAATGAAGCAATCAACCAGTAATCTAGCCTACATTGTAATAATGGACTTTTTGATTGCCAAATAAACATGGATTTCTTATACGCCACCCACCTGGCAAACCTAATTTATTGAAAAGGAGATCGAATTTTTGGCATGTATTTTGTTCTTTTGTCCTTCTCTTTTATCTCAATCTGAATTTAAAACGGTATTAAAATCACCACCAATTCTTATATTTCTAATTGGTATAGTTGTAATTTTCATACAAGAACAAGAATTGCACTGGTCTTTTTCAAAGTTTTTTGTTGTTGCATATATATTAGCAACAATGAATCGAGAGTCATCTATTAGTATGTCAAGTATTAACAATCGTCCGTCATTATCAAAAATTGTCTCCTGCACCTTGCACTCTAAATTATTTGACATCAAAATAGCTACACCTCTACTATTAGAGTTTCCATGAGAGACATAGACGGGGGCCCCCATTCATTTTCCATATGAGTTCCTTTTTGGGAACACTATCAGACTCTTGTAAAAAAAATATATATATACTAATTTGGAATTTTCTGAGCCAATGAAAGATTATTCTTCGCTTAAATTACCCCTGAACGTTTAATGATGATAACTTGAAATTAAAGGTCATTTTATACTTTCAAATGAATATACTTCTTTTTACCGTATTTCACGAATGAATAATTTAGCAAACACATGAGAAAAATGATGTGACAATATTTCATAGAAGATCATACAGTAGCATTCGCTTACAGATAACCATCAAAATCCACAATTTTCATAACTCGCTTTTCAATAATATGAATGGGAATTGAATAGATTTTTTTTATAATTTTTTTTTATAAATTTGAACAGGCAACAAAACAAGGTACTGCTCTTTCCACTAAAAAAAGTTAAGATAACATGCCATTTGGCATATATATTGCCAAGTGTATGTGGCAGTACAATGTAAACATAACACACAGAAACTTGAAGAAAACCGAAAACATGTTGTAAATGCAAAATAAGAACATGATAAAAGGGAGCAATGGAGTATCTTGTACTCCAGGGTAAGCCTGCAGGGGAAAAATTAATTTTCTCATTATTTTATCAATTAGATATTGCTAAAAATATGAAAAAAAGTTACTTTAACCCTCAAACTGTGATTTTCATTGCCCTTAAAGCTCGCCTAAAATAATTGAGGTGGGCTCCTTAAAGCGCACCTCAATCTTGCATTTAAGTACTCGGAATACAACATCTCACCTACAATGATTTCACGCGAGCTTTTTTTTCAGCTCATCGAAAAATGATGATTTTGAGTTCTGTGGACAGCTTGTCCCAGGAGATTGTTTCATGTGAGATATATCCGGCCTTTAAATGTTGAAGGTCACATGCCTGACAAAATAACACACATACGGTTTTTTGCAAACACAGGGTAGCGGGGGGGGGGGGGGGCAGAGGCTACCCAGCTCCTCATAATGTCCTTTGGTCGGTCAGTATTACAGCCCTGAACTGAAGTTATGTGTCTACTACTTGACAGATGACCCTGACATATTTTTCACTCTGTGACCCATTTATATTAATACAAGTAACTCCAGTTGTACCCAGGTGACAAATTAAACTGAAGTCATCGGAGGCAATGTGAGAAACGGGAAGGAACATTCATTTGAACATGTTTCAAGAAATGTCCAAGTTATCTAAGGCCTAACAAATTTCTATATGTTGGTTTCAGTAATCTGACAGACCTTACTAAAAAGCCCAGCCCTAATATAAATGGAACAAAAAAATCTACTTTCAAGCTGCCCTTCCCTTTTCAAAATTGATAGACCCAAGATGAACGATTTCGTCGAGAAAGTGGCCATCGTGTGCTGTTATTTGACGGTAAAGGCAACTCAAACACTGCATTTAATTTCAACTTGTCTGGATGGTTCACTTGGGCCGGAGAAACAGCATAGCTGCATAGCCACAGTTGTTCGGTGAAAAAGCATAGCCCTGTTTTATCGGTGATCATTATCGTAATAATTTGCAAGGTTTCAGGTGTCCGTTCTCGGAGTTCCCAGGGCAAACGGTTGTTAAAGTACTTCTAAAACATATAACTTACTATCTTAATTTCAATCTGCCCGCTCGGTTGTGTCTGAAGCAGTTATCATCGTCAGTTACAAATCCAAATGCGACATGATGGTTTGAGCTGCAACGTGGTGAGCACCATTTGAACGTTGAGCAATCCATGCACTGCGCGACAGTCGCACAAAAATAGGTTTGAATTGAATATCAAAGTGAATCGAGACCACAGCTTATATCATAATTATTATTGGTGCTCAGAAATATTCGCAAAATATATACAATTGGTTTCATATATATAACCTTCCTCCCTCCCAGATCGTCCCAATACTCATTTACAAACCATTGGGTGCGGAATCCACAATCTTCAAAATGGCAGCTAAGTCGATTGGATATTTTGAAGAGGTAGTATCCAAAATATATGTGTGATTAGTCTTAAGGGAAGGTTAAATTTGTCGAATGAATGTAATGTGCAAAATAAAATGGGACTTTTCAAGAGGGAGCATTACATTAAAATGTAAATAGAACGCCACACAGTTGCCAGTTGTAGGCCCATAATAGGGATTTTGTATTAGACACTGAAGCCGCCCACAGCTGTAGGCTATGAATTAAGTAGCAACACAGGGCACACGAAGCGAGTTTTTATATAAATGGTAACCAATAGGGCGACCTCAGTGATAGTGTTATGTTCAACACTGTCACTTGTTTCCCTTTTAAACATATAGAATACACCCGGCTAAACCAAATGCACTTGTATGAGAAAGCAAGCTGTATCAAATGCATCATTGTCACTAAGTATCTTTTATATATATATATATATATATATATATATATATATATATATATATATATATATATGATTAAGCCATTTCACCTACGCTTATTAACAAATGCAGAGATGACTTTCATATAAATTAAGAACTCACACGTAAACTTCCATGACAGGCCTAGTCTACCAATTGATATTTAGTATCATCATATAAACACATTGTGATCCATTAGATATAAAAGTCTTACTTACAGCTACCTATTGCTTCAACTGTGCATTAGCAATGTTTACTTACTGGAAAAGACACGATTGTCTCACCTGCTTTATAATGCAAGTTATAAACTTTGATTTGCACTGCCAGCACTACTACCATCACTTACCCTTGCTACATATTTCAATATAATGACTGGATTATTACATTATACTATATGTACATATATTTTAAAATAGAGTGTAAGAGAAATATATGGGGCAGATTACATACATGGTCACTACATGCCAAATTTTATACTTCCTAGATTAGAGTCCAGGTACGATACATAATTTTAAATCAGGCCTCTATAGCATAAATGTAACACAGATATTATACGATGTCACTTAAGGATATATGGTCACATTCAGCAAGTGATCCGTCCTTGCTAGCAAATCAGCAAAGAAACAAGTGGCTATCATCTTGAACAGGCGGTTTTAAAAATCAGTGTGGTCTTCCCGGAGATGGGCCCTACAAGAGAGACCACTTACCACCAGAATTTAATTATACACTTAACACCCTTTTTCCCCATATCTAAGTGGGCATGAATGAAATCAAAGTATCATCATGAACAAAACAAAAGTGTCGTCTCTTGTCTACAAAGTACATACACGATCTAAGTGGTCAGTTTTCAAATTAATGGGTGAAACAAAGTGATAAATAAGGTTACTGTATAATACACTACCGCCAGATGAAAAACTGGAAACATGCAAATAAATATGGACTTTGAAGCAATCAATACCAAAAGCAAATACTCAACAAAGTTTCTCTAGAGCTTGAGAAACGAAAACGGGAAAACATTCCGCGATACAGTAAATAGTCACATCAAGTTTGGCTATTTGGAGATAAAATACAATCAAACCTAATAATCTAATGATTACTGTAGGTCATCTGCCTTAGAAGGAGCAGAAGTAACGTAATTATACGTCATCCCTGCAAGCAGCATCAAAATCCTTCTTACAATTGCCTTAAAACTTTCACTGTACATGAACCATTTTAGCTTGCTACCGCAGGCAAGTTGCCTGCCTGAAATGATAACCAATCTCACCCACTTTAAGATACAGGATTTGTATGCAACAACTACATGGACACGACCCTCAAAACAATCGTCAGGCGGCAGCACTATAGTAGTGCCACCGCATGACAACCAATCCATG
This sequence comes from Hermodice carunculata, assembly GCA_964020975.1. Taxonomy (NCBI): domain Eukaryota; kingdom Metazoa; phylum Annelida; class Polychaeta; order Eunicida; family Amphinomidae; genus Hermodice; species Hermodice carunculata. The sequence continues at coordinate 40,108,303 of OZ026629.1, read as the reverse complement.
AATCCCGCCTACAGAATGGCCATACGTTTGTTGCGTGTTTTTATATAATAACTGCATGTTTCATCACAATTTCAAACATATATGTTTCAAATTATGGTATTTTGTAATAAACGTTTACAAAGCGAGCTACCTATGCAGTCACCACCAAAATATAGAAATCATTTGTCAGAATTCTATTTATAAATTTTTGAGTAAAGAACTTATAACTGTTAATGTGCCTAAATGTTCTACTGCCAAAAGTAAACTATAAACTTGATACTTCACATTTCTGTCGACACAAACAAGATAAAAGCATCATCTACAGTCCACAGAGCACACAGAGAATTTAGGTAATTAGTTTTCACATTAACTGTACATATGACCTCTGACCTGTCACTCAAACCACAACTGACTGTTTGAATATACGCAGCAACTAAAAAACTTTTGGATTTAAAGTAGTGGAGATTCTTTGTAACTTGTATTTTGTGAGTACATTTTTATTCTCAATACCTTCATGTATCTCACTGCCAAAAACTGGGTGGATTGATGACTTTGAGCATTAGGGGACCATGATAAACATTCAAATATTGATGGAGCACTGAACATGTCAATGTCCTGGCCATTATACTGAGCCTCACTTGGAGCCTAATGCTCAGCTGCATGTAAGTTCGTCTTGAGCTGAAAAAAACCCTGAAATATGGAGGACACCTTATGATACATGAAGCATATATGGTCAAATACTCCTTATTTAAAGATTAATGTAATAACAGTTAATGATTTAATGACCCGTGGACGCGACCACTAGCCGTCTGGCCGGCGCCATCATTCTAGTGCCGCCACCTGACAATCAGCCCGTAAAACGCGTCCATGCAACCACCATACACCCCTGTTATGCATATATTTAAGGATTGATCTATCAAACTCACATATATGTCTGAAAATTGGGTATATTTTAGGTTTATGAAGCAGATTACCTTTATAATCATGGCACGCAAGCATTAGACTGCATGAATCACAATCCAGACACCGGTACAGCCTGGTCCGTGCAGTAACAAGGTCAAATGAATACAATTACACAAATATCGTCAATTGTTTACCATACTTAGCCCTGTGAATTTTTCAGTCGTTGGTCTTCACGTGACTTTTATTCCAGTCCCATATACTTGCAATGCAAGAGTCCTTCTTTAAGCTGTTCATCAACTGATGCACTTCTCTTGGAAGATCATTTATGATAGACACGCCTATACCCTTTTACCATCGTCTGGCATGAATAACTGTCTAGTAAACACCAATTCTCAGGAAGTGCCCCAAAAGAGCTCTAGATCGGTCATTATTCCTAGTCCTTACTTAGTGAAGAGCACTGATATTGCGTCAAGTCAGAGGTACATGCAGCTTGTCTTGGAACAGATCTAGTGCAATATTAATATCTTTCTTATTTGTATTCTCCTCAAGCACAAAAATACGAATACTATTTTCATTGCGAATAGCATGGGACTTCCCATCTCTGGCAATCTCAATTGCTTGATCGCATTTTGTCATGATGTACTACTTCATAACCCTGATTTTTCCTTTGAGTTGCATATTTTCACCTTCCACTACAGTCAGCCTGAAATCTAACCCTTGCATGTTTTCTTGCACCACTTCGATCAGTAACTGTTGTTCCTATTCCTTATCTTATTACTTTCACAATATCTGTTCTCATTTTCTCCAAAAGGACAACCAGCCTAGGTTCTAGGTGGGCCATTGTTACTGTGCCTTCTTCTGTCATAGTATCCTCTGCTTTTGCAGTACTGTTTTCTAGTATCTCAGCTAAACTGTTTTCTCCTTCAGTACAACTGGACAAGTTGTGTCCTAACCTTTTACCATCAAGTTGCGGCGATGAACTATGCCGTTTTTATGTTAAGTGCTTTTAGTCTTGGTGGGCAACGGCATGAATACTATATATATCCACGATGTGGCGTTAACGGTTTACAGTGCACTCAGTACAAAGTCAACTGATACAGAACCCTGGTGCCACTTCGACGATTCCCACACTGGATGTTTTCCATAATCTAAGTTACGTTTTTGGAGCATAAGTCGAAAATAGTAAAAACAAAAAACAAAAAATCAGGAAATTAGAAAAAAAAATGCAGCACTATCATTTGAACAAATTAAGGACTAAGAGTCCCCAGTCATTTCAAAGCAATTGACAAGGCGGTTTTGGAGAAGACAATTTTTAAAGATATCACCGAAAAATGAACAAAGGAATTTGTAAAAAAAAAAATAAATAAAATAAAAATCATTGGAGCGTGGCCACTTAAAGAAAATTAGGATACATCCCCACTAGAGTGAAGCTGGATGACTTTTTTTGAGAAGTTATAAATATCAAATGACTCACATTGAAACCAACAAGAATGGACTTATTTTTACACACAAATATCCGAATTGAAAAACTAGTTAAACATCAGGGATCCGGAGTATCGTCACCTAGTAAAAAGCTATACAGTGAAACCTGTCTATTGTGGACACTTCTGGAACTGGCAAAAAGTGTCCACAGTTGGCAGGTGTCCACAATTGACAGGTGTTTTTTTAAAAAATTGACCATTCGGTCACGGATATAACTGTCCACATTATACAGGTGTCGGCATTGTAGAGGTGTCCACAAGGACAGGTTTTACTGTATTTGACTCTGCACAAGGTTCATTTCCATCAAGTTTCAGAACAATCTGATTGACGCTTTTGGAGAAAAAGTCCAAAATAGCTAAACTGCACAAAACGAAAAAAATGAAACGCCTTATCCTGACCAAACTAACGTCCCAAGGTTCCCAGAAATGTCCCTATGCAATTTCAAAGCAATTGGCACAAGCCGTTTCGGAGAATATTTTTTAAAATGATTTTTTGAATAAATGAACAACATGTATTATGAAAATGTCCAAAAATGACTGGAGCGTGAACATTTGTACTAACTTCGTAGAGACCCACCCAATGTAGATCCCCACAAAGTTTGAAGCGGATGTGGTTGACGGCTTTTGAGAGGAAGTCGAATATATAATTCTGGATAAAATGACGGTTGGACAACGCACGCAGCCCCAACGTATTAGCACAGCTATTAGACAGGTCTGCTGAGCTAAAACTAGTTTTTTACCGCCAGGACCGTTCTATCTGGCCTAACTTTTACTCCAACCAACAGGGAGCATTTATAATCCAGGAACTTTGGAAACATATCAACTCCATTTAAATTCATCTCTTGTGCTTATTTATGAACGAAAACATGTATTCAAATGTATTTCATGACATGGTTGAATCGATTTAATGATCGTTGTACACATTTACGCCGAATCCGCTAAAATGCCCAGTAAAATAGGACACGGTGTTCCATAGGAACATGTACATTAGATACACACACACACACACACACACACACACACACACACACACACACACACGCGTATATATATACATATATATAAAGAAACACGTGAATATTGCAGCCTGTTTCGGCTTATCTCACAAACGTTCACAGCCCTATGTCAATACTGAAAGTTACAATATAACATATGAATAGTGTTATCAATTTAAATGATACGAGCAAAAGTGGACTATGTGCAACAGGACCCAATCACAGGAAACGATTGCATGACTGCCCATTAGAACTATATATTTCGGTATCCGAACAGATATCACAGTGCGTACCTTAGCATACTTGAACATGTTAACATGCCAGAATAAGGAGTACAGTTCCTTTCTCAGTGGGCAAAATAATGTTTCAGTCCGAAGCCGCCATTAATTTTCCATTAAAGTTTGACATTTCACATTTCTCCATCAAAGAAATCCAGCGAGTGCTCAACATAATCTGCTTTAAAAAAATACGAGAAAATGTAGGACTAAATATTTTTATGGTTGTTATGATGGATAAATTAATAAATAAATAAATATATATATATGTATAAATATATATGAAGATGAAAAGGAATTATATCAAAATTTCAGAAGAGGACTCCTTTATTCCATTTTTGTTCTGGATACCCAATTTACATTAAAACCCTTTCAAATCTAGATTTATAGCTGGTGCTTCAAAATGTACTACAAAAAATTAACAAAAGACGTAACATTGTGTTTGACAGCAATAAGTAATCATTTTCGTAAATACTGTGATGCAATTTCCAGAAACTGTGAAATAATTTGTTTTGGGGTATTAGCAATTCTTCCGAGTTTGTATCTAAAATCAAAGATGTAAAAGCAAAAAAATATCAAATGTTTTGATTTTTCTGCACTGTACACAAATCTACCCATAGATGAAGTCAAAAGTTCACTTTCAGAATTAATAAGCAAAATGTGTATACATAATGGTAAACGATACATAAATATTAATTCATATGCAAAGAAAGCATATTGGTCACACAATAAATATTCAAAAAGTAACGTTAAATCTTACACTATTGAAACCTTGATAGATGCTCTAAAATGTCTTTTGGATAATACTTTTGTTCAATGCGGATCATTGGTTTTTCAACAAATCAAAGGCATTCCGATGGGTAGCAACTGCTTTATATTTAACCTGGCTTGAATTTAAGTATATAGATAAAATGATGAGAAATGACTTTCAAATGGCTACAAAATTATCAAACAACGCAACATATATTGATGACGTTGCTTGTGTAAATGTACAAAATTTTAGTTAAATTTCTAAAGAAATTTACCAAAAATATATCTCTTTGGAGGGTATAATTCAGATGGTTTCAGACATGTGTTTCTAGACTTGGATATTCAGGTCACTAATGACAGGTTTTCAATTAAAGTCTGTCACAAAATAGATCAGTTTAACTTTGAAGTACATGTAGTTAATTATCCTTTCCCAGTTAGAAATATTTCGGAAACTATTGGATATAATACGTTTTTGTCACAGATTTTGGGATTTGGTCGTATTTGTTCTAAATTTCAGGACTTTGCATCTAGAACCAAATTTATTTACAATAAACTTGAGTCAAGAGGATTCAAAGATATACTTTTGATCAAATATTTCTGCAAAATTTGACCTGACACATAACGTTGAGACATTGACTCAGGGTTGGCAGTTAAATAAAGCTTAATTGTTTGGAGACTTTCAAAGTGAGGAGTAGGTGTCATCGTGGAGTTTGTTTCTGCACATTTCTGGTGCAGGATGTCCATTGTTGCAGTTTTTACAGGTGGTCTAGCTGTAACTGTTTATTTTTCAATCACTGGGACTGAATATAATGCCCCAGTTTGTTTCCACTTCAGTTATACACTGGCAGGTGGTTTAACTAGGATAAGCTATCCAACTAGAAAGGGTACATATTGGTTCAGGGGTAAGTCAAATTGTTCTTATCTGAACCTGTATTATACAAATTTAGTAATTATGGTTTGTTTGACAGGTATTCTTCTTTCATAATGAAGCTCTGCATTTCTAAGCAAAAATTCACGTATTTAGCTAATTCATCCTTTGCCACGTTCACATTTATTCATTATTATGTGGGTTGTCTTTGCTGAATATTTAGCTTAGACAAGGAGTCGCTAAATGGTCCTTCTCCACCGATAACAATGTTTTCTCTGGTGAGACAAAAACCAATAGCCATTTATCATTGTTAGTTTAGTTTTTTTGTTTTTTTCCGTGTCATGTGCCGTTTATGATTTACAAGTTTTCCCCCCATTTGTCATAGTACATTAAATGTTATTTAATTATTACGTTGTCTCTGAATTAATTGTGCAGGGTGGTGGGCAAGGCGCTGCCTTTGTCTACGCTTTGAGTGAAATATATATTGTATTGTCTATAATCTGCTGTTTGTCAAGTAGAGAATAAAGAATTGAATGTATCTACTGGTATCCTTGGTTAGTGTATATAAAAGTAAGATCAGAAGCAAAAGAAACTGATTTGGGCGACATAATCCGGATTGTATGCATGTGATGAGAAAAGCGCCAATATTACCAGATGCCCTGAACGGAACAGCCCAATGAAGGTGAAATGGCATCGAGTTTCGACGAAAGGAATGCGGAGTGAAAAAGATGCATGCACTTCTTACACTAACCATAATTAGTCATACATTTGCGTTAAATACCACATTATGGCCCAGGTATCATTTATATGTTCAATCCACCCACCATTTAATTCTTTCAATGGCAATGTTTTTAGGGGCGGGTCTTTTTCTCCTCTTTTTGGGGGGGTCAATGCCTTTTTGGTTCGGGTTTGTGCACCTAATGGCTAAAATCGGCAAGATTTATTAAATGGTACCTCATGAGCATGATGTGCGGAGAAGGTGGAGTGATTCTTGGAGGCAGCACGTAGGAATCTCAGAAGCATTGTAGATTCCTCTTTGTTTAACAAATACATGTGCTTCCAATCTAGCTGAGAAATTCCATTGCAATATTTACATTCGACTGTGCCCACAATCTGAAATGGTCAATGTGAATTTCTTGTTTGATGAGGCACCGCTCCAGAGGAAATGTTATCATATGTACACTTGTGTTTCAAGAAAAGTAAATGACATGTTACCGCACGTTCTTGTCGATCAACAGATAATCCGATCACTATACCGTCATCACACGCATAATGTTTTTCCCAGTTACGTTGCAGGAGGTGCCGGGTAAATGTTTCTAGTTTTTCAACAGCTTTCCTGTAATATAAATTCAAAATGGAAGGATTTCGTATCACTTTCAGCCCTTTCTGTTTTAGAGGATCTCCCAGTCAATGGCTTCCGTGCAGAAGCACTAAGCCCACCCAAAATCAGCGACTAGTGACATGCACAGGACATTATATGGGGGGAGGGGGGTGCGGGGGGGGGTGCGGGGGGTGCGGGGGGGGGGGGGTTAGCAACCTCGTGCCATGCACATCAATTACTGTAATCCCGATGCTCCGGAAAAGCAAAAAAGCACGACAAACATGTACCCCATAGGACAACTTATAGATGCCATTCATTTTCTTTTACATAATACATTTGTTACATTTAGATCTTATATATTTCAATAAATAAATGGAACCCCGATGGGAAGTAATTGCTCTCCTTTACTTGCCGATCTGTATTTCACATGGCTTGAATTTGAATTTATGCAAAATCTAATGAAAACAGATTTTACTTTGCTAAAAAAAAGTCCTTAATTTCAAGATGTTTTAATGATACTGCTTGCCCAAACGTTGAAAATTTCTTCGATATTGCAAACAAAATTTACCCTAAAGAAATTCCTTTAAACAGCAACGATGTCGATCCTTATCATGATATATCGCTAGATTTAGATATTCAGATAATTGATAATAGTTTTGTGACTAAAATTTATCACAAAATAGATGATTTCAATTTTGAAGTTGTAAATTTTCCTTTTCCAGAAAGTAATATCTCGGTAAAATTAGGTTATAATACTTTTGTATCTCAAATATTACGCTTCAGTCGTGTTTCGGATAAATTTATAGATTTTGCATTTAGAGTTAAATTTACTTATAATAAACTCATATCAAGAGGTTATGAAATAAAGTTTTTGAAAAAATATTTTAACACTTTTTGTTGCAGACATCCAGAATTTGTTTTAAAATATGGTTTCTCCAATTTTAAAACGTTCTGGCACTCTATTACATCATAAATAATTTAAATGTCTGAAGTTTTTTTTACATACTACATGGTTATATTTGTTCTATGTGTTTTTTTATTCACCAGATAGGCCTAAATAACATAAATACATTTTTTAAATAATAAATCTTATGGTCCAATAACTACATGCCTGGTTTTCTCTGTGTGGAGTACAAACTACCTGTGGGTTGGGAGAATGCCTCGAGCTGGGTCCCAGCCGCAGAGGATATCAGACATGTGTATTTTATTGTAACTTTTTTATTCTATTTTTTTTTCTAGCTTGACTTAGCCATTTAGATATCTTATCTACATAGAACTGCTCATTTGTTTAGATTTCATATATAATTAGTAAGCTTTTAGTTAAAATCATAAAGACAAAAGTACATGAATACATGCATAGTTGCTCCAGAAGGTACAGTACCCCCCACCGCCCAACCCAACCCTACCCCTAACCCGCAATGCATCTTAGACGATTCAAGACTGAGAGTTAACATGCCTAGTGACGGAAATTGCGGTTGAACGTTTCCTACTCATGACCATTTATTAAATTCATTTGACTCTTTAAACCTTGAATTTTCAAAACATTTCCATTAAATGTGATGTAATTGATGAATTTTCAATACAGATCTAGTCATTAATAGTAATTGCATTGGCTGTGAAATACAGCGTGTTTATACTAAATAGACCTATTTTTATTACTGAAACAGAACAACGTTGATCTGACCAGTTTTCATGTGTGACGCAATTAACAACGTGATTCTTTTACGTCACATCGTTATATTTGCGTTTTAATGATAAAAATAAAAAATTCCCAGATTGATTGACAAGAAGATTGAAACAAAGATTTATTTCTGGGAAACAAAAAATTGGAATATTCCATTATTCTGGAATTTTAATAAGTGCCAAGAGATCTTTTGATAACGCTTTAAACTGTTATATAAAAGTCCAACAGAAAAATAAAGAGTGTGTTTCTCTAATATTGAAATCAGTCCCCTGTTGCATCAACATTGTGTGAAAGACGTATTGCAAATACTTTTTCTATGTTTGTAAACGTTGGAGACAACGTACTTTCAAATCCCAAAAATGTTGTTAATATGGTATTACTGATCACAACAATAATTATATTGCAAACACACAAGGATCATTTTAAATTGTGTTAAGATGTGATCAAAAGAGTTATTTCAGAGTGCTAAGAGACCCGACTGAGTTCCTAGTCATGATAAATAACTCTGTAATACAAATACCATTATTATCTAAGTCTTATCTCATTATCTTTTGATTGTTCTCTGTCTATTGTACATTATTTTGATTCAAGTCACATTCAATGGTTATGTTAATTTCTCCCTTGTCTATTTATTTATTTATTTATCTATTTATTTATTTATTTATTTATTTATTTATTTATTTATTTGTTCGTTCATTCATTCATTCATTCATTCATTCATTCATTCATTTATTTATTTATTTATTTATTTATTTATTTGTTTGTTTGTTTGTTCGTTTGTTTGTTTATTTATTTTATTTTGTTTCATTTTTATTTATTTTTTTTCAGTCCACATTGTCCCATTTAATTTATTTTATAATCATATATAGGGGAATTTTACGCCAGAATATAGAACAAGAACACAACACATCTGGTAAAAGGAGTGTTTTGGTTGACAATGTGTTAACAAAATTGGCAAAGAAACAATTGTTGCAGTTGTTATAAGTGGGATCTGTTGCAAAGTGCTTGTCCCTATGCAAATCATAAGTTCAGCACACGTGCTACATTTATACACAAAAATTAGTTTTACGCTTGTTTTAATGCTTCTACGTTCAAAACGTTGAACAATTTAGCTTTTCAAATCAGCATTTCTGTCTTGAAAGAAAAATATAATTAACTTACTTGCGTAGGTCAACACTTTTAATTTTGCTGACGACGGCAATAAATATTCTGTATTGGCCCCTGTCACCAACGCACAACCTCTTGTTGTCACATACACATCTTTTTACTCCTGCTATTGTGTCAGCAATTAAGGTCTGCAGTCTGTCAACTGGAAGCGAAGCACTTACGATAATGATGAACATCAGCCTTTATTTGTCACATACACATCTTTTTACCCCATTGTTTTGGGGGTTTTTTCATGTTTTTTCCCCCCAAAAAAGAATGGTTCAATGGAAGTAGTTATGTGCGAGTGCCATCTGTGTCACAAATTACGGTCTAGAGTTTGTTCACTGCAAGCAGAATCTCAAGGTAATGATTAATCTTTTACCAACTTATCATGAGAGAAGTCCAGGTCTTTTGCATTATTAACGTCTGCAGTCTACCAACTGTTATCATCATTCCAAATTCATATTCTTCATGTACCAGCATATCTAGCCTTAAAGCAGTGTCCAAGTGTTGGTCCAAGTCACCAGTTTTCCTGAGCGCCACTATGAATAGCCATTTTTGTGAGGATGGAGAGAAAACCTGTTGATCTGGACCAACGCAAAGTGACTCAAGCACCTGCAACTCACCTGTAATTCCAACAACATGAAAATTAAGCTTTCACAAATATCTCTATTCACTATTGCTACAAAGTCATAACTTTGTAACTTTGTATCATGTTCTTGTCAATCAATGAGCTAAGACCACTCGAACAATTCATGGGACTCTTTGATTCTTCGTATCCTTTTGAAGACTTTCGTTTGTGTTTTTCAGGTTCTAGTTCCGCAGGCAACAAAATTAAAGCCATTATAGAGCTCTGCCGCACCTTTTTAATCGCTTCTTTAAACTACAACTACAAAATATACGGATATGCTAATATTTTTGTATAAATCTATTACCCAGAACTACGCCAATGCACCACTGTATATATGCATAGGAGGCCCACTTTAGCATCACTTAAAACCATAAATGATAAGTTGGAGCCTTCTGATACTGTATCAAAATAATACCTTATTGTCTCTGCAGTCCTAAAACTATAGGTCATGAGTACATAAAATTGAAAGTCAAATCTACTTTAAGATACAAGTGAAATGGAAGGGCGGTTGTGAAGTAAACTCCTCGCTTGATAATACTCCTCCTGTCAAACATTGCTTGTGTATATATATATATGTATATATATATATATATATATATATATATATATATATATATATATATATGTATGTATGTATGTATGTATGTATGTATGTATATATATATATATATATATATATATATATATATATATATATATATATATATATATATATATATATGCAATCAGTTTCATACGGTTCTCTTGGGATCTTATCCCAGCAAGAATAAGTATATGATATGTCAAACTTGGTGCTTGCTTGATAATACTCCTCCTGTCAAACATTGCTTGTGTATATATATATATGTATATATATATATATATATATATATATATATATATATATATATGTATGTATGTATGTATGTATGTATGTATGTATGTATGTATGTATGTATGTATGTATATATATATATATATATATATATATATATATATATATATATATATATATATATATATATATATATATATATATATATATGCAATCAGTTTCATACGGTTCTCTTGGGATCTTATCCCAGCAAGAATAAGTATATGATATGTCAAACTTGGTGCTTGCTTTACATTTCATTTTTAGTTGTCCAACATGTAAGGCAGGTCACTAATTCTTTTGACAAGCCTTGCTTTTAGCTTTCAGTCTGTAACCGTATCATGTGCGCAGCTCATGGAGCTTGGAACAGGTCATGCTCCTTCAGGATACGTAGTTATAAGTCATCCCACCGAAATCAAGGACAGCACGTCGGCAAGTATTTGTGATTCAGTTGAAAGGATTGAAACACCTTTGTAGTTAGTATATTTTGTTCAGGCCTGTGTGAAGATATCAGTAGACACAGTTGTCAAATTTGTATATTCCCATCAGAACATATGTGCAAGACCAGGCATATGTGTATTGTCATATCAGTAACACTTAATGATTGTTCAAATCAACTGGCAGGATAATTTGAGATTTTTGATTTATTGACAATATAGTAAATACATGTGTAACGTATCGCACGCTTTACGTGTAAAACACCCGATGGCAATAAATACATCACCAAAAAGAATATACTCACAATCTAATTCATGAAGTATGTTGTCTGGGTCACAAATCCACGAAGGCTTTTTTCCACCACATTGTCGAAAATTTATCTGCGGATCAGGGAAATTATGTCCATCTTCGTCCCATTCGGTCGATTTCTTCGTGGTTGTAGAAAGTGTTCTCATGGGCAGTGTGAAGCCATACGTAATTTGAGACAGCAAATTTGCCACCAGCAAGGTCCATAGAAATATTATGTTTGTCTGAAAATGAAACAGAACCAACGAATATATCATAAGTCCCGAGCTTTGTTCGAGCCATAAGAACTCGCCAGGATAGGTGGACCAACAGTCATCATTGGTTAAACTTGTGCCACACTTTGAAGCATTACCTTCACCACGTGGGGAATATTTATTATTAAAACTTTACAATATGTTCGTACTTTACCGTTTACGTCCCGTCGCCAAAATATAACAACTTTTTTCACTTGTTGGCATGCAAATAGTTTTGCGTTTGAGATCAACGGCAAAGTAAATGTTGTCCAGTTCTTAGATTGATTTTCGTCACGACTCTTCGATCTGCAACTTTGATCTACATGTTTGGAGCGTCTGGTATACATTGCCCACAGATGAATATCGTATAGCTGATATTCAACTAATCACAGTCCTTAAAAGTCATGATGCAGTTTCCAAAAACTGCTTTAAACCCAACCGATGGCAAGAAAGTTATCCTAAAATATCATCCAATTCATGAACTTCACACTGTCAAAATACTTTGTGATAAATCCACAGCAACAACATGAATAGGATGCAAATCTTAGTCAATCAAATAAATCAATCCCCTAAAAAGGAACACCACGCAAGTTCTGACAGTTTTTTAGTGAATGGTACGGAATTTGACTTTGATCTTGGATAGTTGGACTTGTTAGTGCTCAAACGGTACTTTGGCTTACCGATTTGGGTTTGTTAAGTTTCTCATTGTATTAGATTGTACCATTTAAATTGCAGTAGGCTTTTTGGCCTCCATTTTGAAACAAAGTTGCCGATGTTAAAATTCATGGATCGCCTATTGAACCAATCAAAAGTATACTCAAGCCACAATTAACAAACATATAAAATACTGGTAAATATTTACAAGTGTCATAATGTCTATCTCCAGCATTTGTACCCGACGATGACACATTGTAACCTTCATTTCGTGAATTTAGAGCATGGGTAGAGACATGCCATATTAAAACTTTTTTTTTTAAATAATGGAAATTTGTCAACCAAAATTGGCAGCAACGATTCCTGTCCATGCACAAACAATTTGAGAAAGAATGTATACTCTATTCATATGGTTAATATAAAAATATCCTGAATGAACTTTTACCCTTGATCAGTATGTGGAATAAGAACTTCAACAAATGGAAATCTGAGAGCAAACTAGTAACCTACAGGGGACCAATTACATTAATTTTACGATTGAACTTACCAGTCTCTCAGTTATATTAATAATAATGATAATGATAATGATAATAATAATAATAATAATAATAATAATAATAATAATAATAATAATAATAATAATAATTATTATTATTATTATTATTATTATTATTATTATTATTATTATTATTATTGTTGTTGTTGTTGTTGTTATTATTATTATTATTATTATTATTATTATTATTATTATTATTATTATTATTATTATTATTATTATTATTATTATTATTATTATTATTATAGACAAACAGGATGGCAAATTGGTCATTGCATACAACTGGCATTAAACTAAACGTGACTATATTGCAATCTCTTTCGATGATTTTAAGTGTTATGATTGACAAGTTACACTTTATAGCCCCTGCGAAACCGTCTTAAAAATGACTTTTCGCAGCAACGGAGCACTGCCAGAGCGGCTACCCTTAAAGATGGTCTACATAAAATTTCTCTTACACAAGCAATATACGGAAGTGTACACAGTTATTTCAAAACGTAATAAAAAGTAGTTTGATAACATGTTTGTCTGTTGACATCTTTATCATTTTCCGTAATATATTTCTTATATTGCGTGTCGACAAATTGTGCCAATGTGATAATGTTTGTTTTGTAACGGGTCAACAGTATAAAGATTACTATACTTCCTCCGGGAGATAAAAAAAAAAAAAAAAAGTTCTTATTTTATTCCTTCTCATTTATTCCGCATCGTACACTTCACCTGGTTGTCAAGCTGTATGCTTCTACGATTTTTTTTCTGTTTTTTGTTATCGACTATGCCTATTATTGGCACTGAGTCCATGTAAGTTGAATAAATTGATGTTTTTGAAAGTATTATCTAGTATCAGCCACACAACAATCATGTAAACTACATTTTCTTTAAAAAGAAAAAACACAAGTGCCTCCAGCTGTGATCAGGTAAAAAATTAAAAGGGGAAAGAACATCCATGTTTATGCCTGTTTTAACAAATGTCCTAGTTACTTAATTTGAAGCACGTATTGGGACATGCTGACATTGTCAGGGCCCCAGCAGCATATGTTTCGTGCGTCCATATTTGGCAGTTCAAGTAGCCCCAATCATGTTGTTTTGGAAAATAATTTTCTGTAAAAGAAACCATTTTGAACATGTTTCAACAAATGTCCAAGCAAGCTGAATTATGTTGTTTTGGAAAATAATTTTCTGCGAAAGAAACCAGGTGCTGAAAAGTTTAACAACACAGAAGGTGTACGCGCTGTGCTAGGCTTTGCTCTCGTAACGCATCAACAGGGGGCTACTAAAATCGGTAATTACTAAAAGTGGAATTTTCATGACATGGCTATGAATTATGTTATGTGGATCTCTGAAGAGAAAATAGATCTGTAATTAATGAGACGACAGCAGTCTTTCATCATTGTTAACGTTACAGAACAACCTGAAGGTCATCACGCGAGATATAAAATATAATTGGACGCATTGCATACACTGAATTTCCAGATATTCATAAAATTTGAATCCGGAAAACAGACTGAGCCATATGCACCGAATATTTTCCTGGTTAGGATTGCTGGATAATAAGAGGCCCAACAAAAAATATAAACCTTAAAACAGCAAATATCATATCATTACTGCTGCACCGAAATATTTGCAAAATATGTACTTTTGCTTTTTATATTATAACACCCCCCCCCCCCAAAAAAAAAAAGGTTATCGATTTTAATATGTTTGTTTTCAGAATTCTTGACAGTAACACGTGGAGGACCTCCAGAGTCAATTTAGGTCCTTTGCTATTTCGAATATATTTCAATGATATATTTCTAGCTAATCCTCATTGTTCATGTTTGTCATTAACTGATGATACAAATTAGTTCTTTTAATGACAAGGATTTTCGCAATTTGATTAATAAGTACAGATGTTATATTAAACAGTGTTATAATACGATTTAATGCTAATAAGTTATCAGAAACTGTTAGCAAGACAAACTTTATGATATTCAGACTGGGAAAAAAATATTATGATGATTTTAGATGACTTACAAAATTTGAGCGTTCAAAAATGTATTCTGGTAGAACTAGGCGCTCATCTGGGTGGGTTTATAAGATTTTCCTTTTACCGCAAAGCATCAATAGACTTTTCTGTGATGACAAGCAACAAAGGAAAAAAGTTAAATGAACACTTCCAGGGGTATTGTGGTGATCCCAATGAAGACTCAGGCTGAAAAAAGATCATTGAAATCCCTTGACCCCACAGGTGAATGGCCACCAGCTACCGAGTTGAAATCAGCACTCACTGTGGAAGACTTTTCGAACGTGCTATATGACTCATAGGTGGTCAATATGCTGGCAAGCCCAGGTGGAGACCGTTATGACTAAAGCGTTAAACACCCATATGGAATCCTTGTCTCCACTTGTCGAGAATCTTGAACAAAAAGTGAGAGATAACTTTGTTTCTGTCTCAGCTCATTCGTTATTAAAGGTACTGTCCATTGTTCAGTCTCTAATCTTCCACCCGTTTCTACCTGTGATCATGATCATATATTTTCTACATATATTTGTGTCGGAAAAGGGGGATTGTTTCAAAAAGGCCATATGGGATTACAATAAGGCTGACTATGAAAAATATGTGAATTTTTTTCTGCTGTTCCTTGGGACGCTATAATGACAACATAAATGATACATGCCAAAGTTTGACAATTTTTTTTTTTGTCCGAGGTAGCAGCTGAATGTATGCCACACAAAGAGGTCACGACCAGACCCAAGGATAAGCCATTTAGGACAGTTACACTAATTGTTCAATGTTTCACTCCAGAATCTACAATATCTGATATTTGGAAGCGGCAAATGTACTGGCCATTTTTTAAAGAAGGTGATCCTCATTCTGTTAAGAATTATAAACCCGTCTCATCACTTTATTCTGTGTCTAAAGTGTTTAAATCATTTGTGTTCAACAGACTGGGTGACTTTTTTGACAAGTCATAATTCAATGATGTATAGTAATTCTAGTTTTTAAAGAAATTGATAGCACTGTAAACCAGTTAGTAAATTTTGTACATGAGATAAAAACGGTCCATATATAAGGGAAAAGAAATACGTATGACCTTCTTAGATAATCGCAAGTCTTAATTCTGACGGTGTTTGGCACCATTGCCTTTTATTAAGATTACAAGTAGGTGTCCATGACTTGCTTCCTTCCTGAATTTACTCCTATTTTAGGTTAAAGAAAACAGAGGCTATGCATGGAGGGTTCTTTTTTTCAGATTGGGTTACAATCAAGTCTGGTGTCCTTCATGGTGGTATCGTAGATCTTCTGTTGTATTTGGTTGTCATAAATAACTTAATTGAGGGCATTACTTGTAAAGTTTATTTATTTGTGGATGACACGACCCTGTTCGGTGTTGTGAAAACTCCTGAGAGAACAGCTATAAATTTTAATACTAATCTACAAATTGTTCGGGGGGGGGGGGGGGTAAAGGGATACTTTAATCCGGATAAAACTGAGGAAATGGTTGTTTGCACTAAAAACGAAAAGCCAACACACCATCAATTGTCCCTCTTGAATTAAGGAGCATTAATAACTGGGCATTATTCTGACTTATAACATTGTTGAAACAGCCACATAAAACATATTTTGCAGAGGCGTCGTCCTATCTGGGGTAGATCCGGTCACGCATGTTTTAGTTGTATTGTCATGCACTTGAAAGTATGCATCACGTCCACTGGTACGTCCTATTCTTGAGTATGCATAACCTGTATTTGATAACTGCTCTGGGTGTAGCAGGGCTATGCGGGAAAGTGTGCAATATGGCATCGTTACATGCATAGGGTGCAATGAATACATCCCGTCAGTCTAAAATATTGTTTTGCGTCGGCTGGCCAAGTCTGGAAGTCAGACGAAAATATCATAAACTCCTGCCCTGGCCACCTGAGGGCGTTGGTTTAAACATATTTTATTGAAAAAAAATGGATTAGGAAACAAGTTGTAAAGCTTTTATAAATCTGTCTCCATATCTACACACTTTCACTTGATGAAACCGAAACATAAGCAGAAAGAACAAATGTAGAAAAAGGAAAGAAAGAAAGAAAGAAAGAAAGAAAGAAAGAAAGAAAGAAAGAAAGAAAGAAAGAAAGAAAGAAAGAAAGAAAGAAAGAAAGAAAGAAAGAAAGAAAGAAAGAAAGAAAGAAAAGAAACTTGAACTTGGTGTAGGGATCTCTAATATGCTCCTCTCCACTGAGGGCGTTAATTCAACAAACCTAACCGAAGATGACCAACTGTAAAGTATGTAATATCGAAGGACGCTCCATCATTTTATGCATGAACTTCGATATTTTTTTATTCTTTCACACTACCTTTCGCTTGTCTTTGGAACGCCCTTCCGCTAAACATCAGAAATTACCCTTTAGTACATTCCAGGTACATCTTAAGCGTTACTTACTCTTCGCCAGGCTCGGTCAGTTAGGACACATTCATAGACGCTCAAAACATTTTAATCGTTTGCCTTTGGGTTGACTTTAGTGCGCTGAACGCCCATTTGTTTACAAGAATTTTTAACACACCAAGACAAATTCTCTTGGCAAGGATTTCGCGATCGGATCTCATCTTAAACGGTAATTTGAAAATTAACTTTGATAGTTTGTAATAGTGAAAAGGTAAGCTTGTTAATGTATGGTAGTCTCCTTCTCATCATATGAATGTAATTGTTTACTAATGTGGGTGACAATGCATTTTATGCGCAACTGCAACAGGTTTTCAGGATAATTTCTATTACCACTAGTTCTGTATTTGGTACTCTTGCTCATCTACTGGTTGATTCTGTTCTATTTTACTTCTCATCTTTCTTCCATAGCCACATAATGTACACTCACCCCCTTTATCTCGATGTATTTTGTACATACTGGAGGAGTGATATTTATGTTTACCATAAGCTATTTTCTCAATCCTCAACACAGAAATAAAGTATATTATTACGATGATGATTTTCAAGTTAGGATTAATAATTGTGTATCAACTCAAGTAACAAAGGTGACATTTTAGGTCTCTGGAAGAATGACCATTTAAATTAGAAAGCATATGTTACATACATATCAAAGAAGATTGAAAAATTGAGAAATAGTGCAGGGGAAATGTATTAAACATTTATATTATGCCTTCGTTTATCCAACAAGATTAAAAAATTCCAAAAGAGATTGGGGACGAATGTACTAAATGTTTATATCGTGCCTTAGTTTATCCTTATTCCACGTACTGTGATGTGCAGTACAACATTTGTTTAATTAGATTTAATATTTGCTTTTCAGTGTATAAGCCCTGTGGGGTTTCTACCCTCAATTTATACTGCGTCAATTGGACAATTGGACCTTTCATGAATAAAACTTGAACTTGGTATAGGGATTTCTAATACGCTCCTCTCCACTGGACTCCTTTCGACTCTGTGCACTATTCAGGATAACAATGCGTCGAACATTTCACTCACTAATTTTTTGCTTTTCTTTACCTTGCAGAACTAAAGGACATACAAAGTGGTCTACAGCTTCAGGAGTTACCCGGGTTTGTATGCGATTTTCAAGCGACCGGTCTTGCCGGAAAATAACATTCTTGGGGTAACGTTACAAGTTAATTGTGTAATAATCATAATCATTTATTAGGAAAACTTTCCCTTTCCACCGGGGGCACCATCGGAACCTGGGAAATTCCATGATGCGTCCAAGATATACACAAATAATCAGGCATCCTTATTATCAATCAAATAATCTTCGTATGTTGAAATAAGTCTAGTAACTATAAAAGTACAAGTAATAATTTATGTCCTCCGCACCAAAACTAGAGATAAACCACTCATTGGGACAAAACTCTAGAAAGCGTAAGGACATGTACATTATACATGTTTCATATACAATGCAGAACATATAGCCTCTAGCGTCATTATTAAGAAAAAGAAACCAGGTATATATACAAGGGAGCAGGTCTATTTACAAGAGGTACATGTAGAACAATGATACAATCTGTCATTCCGAGAAGTCATTAAGTGACTGTCTCCTGTAATGCCAAGCCTCAACCAAAAATGTTTTACATGTTTGTTCAAATAATTCACCAATGTCCTGTCCAAGATCATATGCGTGCTCGCCAAGGAACCAACATACTTTATTCTTCAGCGAGGAGCCGGAAAAACGCTGCCATGCCTGTTTACAATTCTCATTCAGAGAGTTGACTTCCAAATTTCTATATGCCTGTAACCTGATATCATTTAGTGCTGCACAGACAAGTAGAAAATGTGATAAATCTTCTGAACTATCTTTACATAAAGGGCATCTTCCGTCTGATAAACCCCATCTTTCCAGATCTTCCCCGACACCCAGACACGTAGTGCGGGCCAAAAATTTTAATCGTGCACCGGCAAAGTTATTTACATTAAAAAGATAACTTTCACCGAAAGAGGACCGTTTAAACATTTGATACCATCTTATAGACTTTCTCAAGTCTATTTCCTGGAAAAAGTCTAATTTATATGCTTCTAGCGATAATTTTAAAAAGCATCCCAGCCATTCTGGATTCCTTGATTCCAGAGCATGATCTATGGCTACGTTATTAAAGACCTTCTTATTTCGTCAACATATGGCCGGATCTTTGCAGGTTTGTCATCATTTCTTTGCCAAAGAGTGTCAAAAATTTGCTTACATAGCCTTGTGTCTGGTATGTCAAATTTCATCCTGTGAAAGTATTTTATCCTAATGCGATCCAGAATCAGTTTTAGGGGGAGCCATCCTAGTTCACCAAGGGTAGCCACTGCTGCAGGTGAAGTGTTGACCTGAAGTATTGCTTTGGCTATGGTGTATTGAATGGACATCAGAGAAGCCTCAGACTCTTTAGTATTGCATAACCACACTGCACCGCCATGAGTAAGTGACGGAAGAATAATACTTTTCCATATGCTATTTCCGAAGCTAATACGGTTAACATTATCATGAGAAGACAGTATACTGCATAAGTAGCCTCGTAAACGAGAACCTTTTGTTGCTATTATATCTTTCACGTGTGCCGTGTCTGTTAGAGAATTCGAGATCAAAATGCCCAAATATTTATATGATTTCCATTCAGATATATATACATCTCCAAGTTTCCATTTTTTGGAAAAATCTACACGCATACACACTACCATGACTTTATATTTGTTGCCATACAGTATACAGAAGCTACTAAAAAAACATAAAAAAAGTGATCACTAGTGTATCTGCCCAAAGTTCAACTTCTACCGCTTACTATTGTCACGTCTAATTTGTCAGCCAAATAAAATGTAAAATTAAAAGCGTCTCGATGTGTGTAACGATTGGCGTTGTTCCTGCTATACAGGTGGTCCGAGTCGCAACGACGGTAAATGTCAAAGGCGACTACCTTAAACAAATCCTGGTGGAATAATTGGGCAAAATTCCGAAATACGAGACAGGAACTTTAGTTTTGCACCGTACCCTTGACTCTAATGTACATTCGGAGTCATTATATCCAAAAAATAAAAGATTAATTAGATATATGTGAGACATGACGATGATGATCACCGAGACAAAATCGGGGAAACAATAAAGGTCGAAAGTATATGCGCCCACATCTGTGGCATGCAGAGTGACAGGATAAGCCAATACCTGACGCGTTTCAAAATTCGTTGTCAGATTCATGGGTCTGCGCTCTTCATTGTATACATAAATATGCAAACAATTATGCATACATGTAAAGAGCACAGACTGGACCGGTGGAAAAACAGTCTCTAACTGAATAGACTACCCAGGAAAAATATATTGAAATAAATGATTAAACATTGACAGGGTTAATTTATAACAGTTCAATAAACTAAATACAATCTACGCATGCGTACATGCAACTGATGGTGACGCTATAAAAGATACTCTACCTGCTGAAATAAGACTTTCAAATTTTGCATGGAAAGGAAGGTGGCTTGCTTTTCTGTAGCTTGCAGTACAAAAAAGACAGCCAGTGTATGCCAAACTTGAGAATCTATAATAGGGCTTATGCCAGACGGTTCCAAATACCTAGAAGCTGTTTGTCGGTTGGCAGTGCCATTGCACAATACTGTGCATGGTTTAGTTTCCTCGTTTAGATACAGTACTTACATTTTAATTGACATTTTTTAAATATTTCAGCAAGAAACTTCTGAATATATTCTCAGGTTTATGTGCTCACAGTATTAAATTGGGCATACATTTGTAACATACACCTGTATTCCCGAAGTTAAATCACTAGTTGGACCATGCAGGTGGCTTTGAATGCGTTGCCAACATATTTTACTAACGATACAGTTTGTGTTGAGAAGCTGCTTCTTGTCATGTCGGTATAACATACAAACATACCTAAGCTAAATGTCGTCGTAAAATATACAATAGGAATATGTAATCGTCGCTTCATAACCATAATTATTCATAATACGTAGCTGTACTAGGCGAGATCGTGCGTTAGGGCCATTAAGATTTCTAAATCTTGCAAAAAAATTAAGATAAAACTACATCGAGACTGTGTGTCGACAGTTTTAGACGTTTTAGTAAGGAAGGACGGTGCTTGGTTTTACAAATAGAAAACGATTTAGACGTGTATTAGTTATTGCGATTTGTGTGTACTTGTTATCGATAAAAGATAATTTCTTCATGACACAAGCGTTTTCTTGGAGACGTAAAACTCTTATCATATTGATTTTTTTTTCTCAATGGAACGACCCAAGTACGAATTTTTGCCCCCTCTTCGCCAGATATGCACATATATGCAGGCCGATTCTTATTTTCAGAGCCAGAAGTGATTAAAACACAAAACAAAGATATTTTTGGCTTTTTTGGGGGGGAGGGGCGATTTCAATACAACAATGAACCTGTATCTCTAGGTGAAAAGAAAAAATATATGACGAGCGTTGATTGACCTCAATGTGATCGCGGTTTACGCTTATCTGCATAATTATGTTTCCATGTATTCAATATTTAATGAAAAGGAGGCTTGATCGAGTGCACAACCGACCCATAAATGACCAGCGTCTACAGGAATATCACTTACCATGTTTTACTCACAAAACTAGAATAATCCACGTGTTAACTGTGCGTCTACACATACCACCGCCTCATATATTGTTGAAGATTGCCGCCGCCATGTACACAATGATATCAGCTATATCACCTTGAAAATTAATCTTACTTGGACTTTGACACTGTCGTCACATCTCGCATCTGTCAGCACGTATGGGTAATGTGTAGGCCTGCTGAATACATTGCTGATTCATAAAATACACACAACTGTTATATTAAAATTTGACTTCAATGCGTGTCTGCAGGGTGGGGCTTTCGATAATCTTATCTTTATCATTCTTATCTTGCCGATAAACTACTGACTTTGACACACGAGACATACGGTCGAACATCGACAATCATGGATATTGTATGCTTTCTTCGAAAGGTTTCCGTTGGTTCTAGTCCCACTGTTGTAAGCTGATTGCTTTTGTTACTATTTCTTAAGTATATATTCATGACACAACTTCTAACATTTGTTGAATGCTGACAAGCAGGACAACTTTCAGTGGGCATAATTAACACATCTAAAACCGGCAACGCGCGCTCCTGTAAGCCGCCTGTGACTCAAAGAACCTGTAACTTGAGCAGCTGTATGGAAAATTATTATTATTGATGCAAGATTGATACCATATTAAATGTCCGTAAAATTAGGTGGATAAAATCACTAAGATCAACCAATACAACTGTACACAGTTAAACAAACTGCTTTAATTTCATGAAACTACAGATCAGTGAAGTAACTGGCTACAATTGTAATGATGTGTGAGGCTCTATAAGGGTAAAGTCGCTTCAAAGTACAGTAGGTATTGAATACTGTTCCTTTCTTGCCTGTTGGTGTTCAATGTGGACTTTACTGTGTTGTTAGTAAGAGAATTTATTTATAAGGGTAAAAAACACAAACATATACAATTCTACACATTCCAGAGGGCCCTGCGTAAGATACGGGTATCCCTTAAAAAGTATTGCACCAGTTACTGATCCGTTTCATGAGGATTCTCTTTACAGGCCGACTTTTTATATACTATGTTTGCATCAATCTTCAAATCGCAATAGAAGGTACATTACCGAGCAGACACATGATATGCACAACTGTTGAAGGAGCCCGGAAACGAGTCTATATGGGGCGTCAGGCTGCAGTCTCGATAATAATGAACACGTATTTCTGACTATCCCGGGACTAGATTTAAAAGAAATAAACACTTTCGAACTGATGCCATCACATTAATTCAATCAGGCTGCTGTAAATCCTGCATACCTTACCTTACTTTCATATTTTGAAAGTAAGCATATTATATCGTATGAGCCCCACTGTCTGTCTTGTTCCGTTGAGGTGTCCTGCTTCAGCCTGATGGCTTAGTACACATACCCAGAGCACCGCATTTGACCCTGAGGCGCTCATTCAATTCTGTCCAGTACCCCCCCCCCCGACGGGTCAACATAATATAAGGCCTTGCCCTTTGCCAATATTAATTTTGTTTGATAATAAAATATGTTTAAACCAACGTGGAAGTACCCATAAACATGTATTCTTTAAGTTGTGCCTGTAAGTATATCTGATTACATTAATAGAACATAGTTCATATCCTGAAATACGTACTACTATAATTCATTAATGTGCAAGAAAAATACACAAATAACAATCTAAAATGTGACCCCCATGCTATAGGCCCATTGTTCAAAGTGAATATCGTCCACTGTAGAGTTCACTTCATGCTACGGGGGCGTGTCTGTTCGGCATATTTTCCGCGCCAGCACATTTAAAAGGTTTGAAAGTCGGGTTGATAAAATAAGGCCCTCGTACCACGAGAACTGAAAAGTTATATTAACGTTATGAAATTCATAAAATTGTAATATATGATAACTTGAATACTGCATATATGTTGCAGGGATTAAAATATCAACAACATAACCTTTGTAATCTTCCTAAAATTCCTATTTGCTCAAACGTCAGTACGACCTCGCCATATTTCATACTGCTGCTGGGGTATATCTTAAACTCAAGTTTTTTGCTATTGTGATCGAAAGGTCAAACTGGTAATCAATTATACTGTGCACATTACAGGTCTTCATAAGTGCTGTGAAAATATCGTTTAAAAACAATCATGTGCACCTTAGAAGCACATTTTTTTTCTTTTTTCTTTTTGCTTGCCTTATGAACGTCTTTCCTGTGATATTGACGAATGATGTCACTGACGCATGGAGGTCAGGAAATATGCCTCCAGGTCAGCTTGCTCTCTGTTGAGTAGTACAAATAAAAAGCTTGAAGGTACACCAATGACCTGAAGTTGAGTGTATTTATTACGGATTAAGACATAAATATAAGGGATGCATACAAAACAGTACTTTGAAATGGTAAAAAAAAAGAAAACAGAGGCCCATTGGATGCTATCAAAATATCACAGTATTCCAAACTTAGTACAGTAAAACCTGTCAGAGTGGGCACCTCCACTAAGTGGGCACCTGTGTTAAGTGGGCACTGTTGCCTGGCCCAGCTCCCTATACAGTGAAACCTCTCTAACCGAACACCTCCATATACCGAACATCTCTCTATACTGAACACCATTTCTCTGTCCCAAATATATACTTCCAATGTAAGCAAACCTCCCTATACTGAACACCTCACTATACTGAACACTTTTTTCCAGTCCCAAGGGTGTTCGGTATAGGGAAGTTTTACTGTACTTCCCATGTTAATGGACCTGTGCTAAGTGAGCCCCATCTTAAGTGGACATTTTTGCCTGGTCCCAAGGGCATCCACTTAACTCAGGTTTTACTATACATCATAAACAAGTTCTTTCTGTATTCTCCACCTTTGTGCCCTGCAAGTTCACGTACTGAAGGCGTTTCAGATCTCTTAAATGATCGACTCCTATGTCTGTGATGTCACTACACCTGGCTAAGCTCAGCCATTCCAGTTGTTTTATACCTGCTGCAAGTGACCCCAGGCCAACATCAGTTATTTTTGTACATTTAGACAGGTCAAGCCGTTTTAATTTGGTAAGATGCCTTCCTATATGATGCAAGCACAGATCTGTGCAACCAGTCTCTGAAATTTCAAGAACTTCTAATTGTTTGAGGCAATCAGAGATGGTTTTAATGCCTTCTTCAGATATCCTGTAACATCCATTTAGCTTCATCGTTGTCATAGAATTTTTTCCACACAGATCTTTAATGTCTGCATTTGTTGTTTTTGTACTGTAGCTAAGATCCAGAACATGCAATTCTTTAAGAACTGCCAGCTCAGACGCACCCTTGAACCACCCAACAGGGATAAATGAGGAAGTGATCGACAAGTGGCGTAGTTTGGGTGGCAAGTTCTCCACCTGTATACAGCTCACATTGGTCATGGTGAGAGACAGCTCCTGCATGTTTGGACAGCGTTCCCTCAGTTCCTTCAGCATGGCTTCAGATAGACTGTGCTTCTGCCAGTTTGCTCCAGCTGCAAATTGGCAAAAAAAAAGAAATAAATAAAACTAGAAAAGATGATTTTTTGCATAAGAAATCAGTGTGTATATCTTGAAGGCTTATTGGTGTGACAATGTGCAGTTGGTATACAGTACTACAGTGTATTATCAGTACGACAAGGTACAATGGATACTTCAGGTACAACAGTGTATGATCTGTACGATAATGTTAGGACAGTGCACAATGGACACTTCAGTACTAAGTGTATCATTGGTAGGACAATGTTACAAAAGTGTAAAATGGGTACTTCAGTACTACAGTGTATGATCAGTAGGGCAATGTTATGGCAGTGTATAATGGCTGCTTTAGTACTACAGTGTATAACAGATACAACCAGTTAGCATAATCAACTGGTTTTCAGGAACAATGTTGGAAAGCCACACTTGACACAAAGCAGCCTCAGTGTAACAAGCTCCAAGTCTTACCTCAGTGCACCAAGCTTCTCTCTTGGATGATGGAAAATACTTTTTCAAATTGCCTCAAAGTACTTTAACTCAACTTAAGTTCAATTTTACTGCATAAACTTCTGTGTAATCCCAGCCAAGCTTGTGTGCAAGCCTATCTGGTGTCTGTGATACAGGCACAATCTGCCAGTGTGTATACAGAAGTTATGCAACTTCCATGCATACTAATTGACAACATGTAACAACAGAGCTCTGTGACAGCAGAGGGACCTTGTTAGGATGAAGATGGAAGGATGGCACCACCTGACTTTTTACCAGTGGTAGTGCACATGTAAATGAAGCTCCTTCTTGGATTTCACTTGTTACTATTCCTTCCAGTTAAAGACAACATATTAATCAAAGCCATACTCAATCTTCCACCATACCCTTACCCTATGGTTCTACTTTCACCGAAATGCCCAGTGTGTTGCTAGGCAACTGGCCTTGCCCCAATCTGAAACTAGTAATTCCTAGTCTCACCCCAATTCAGATCCAAAGCACATATACATACACCCAGAAACTGAATTTGCTTAATTTCACTTCCTTTAACTGGATCAATCAGCCACACAGTCATAGAAGATATAAATGGAAGTTTTTGGCAGGTCAAACTATTGTACTTTTGATGACAGAGTCAACCTTCTGACTCTATTGCATTTTTAATTTCTCCCACCAGGTGTCACCACATTTCAGAGAGCTGAACAATCTGTCTCTGTGCATACTTTTAAAGACATTCAAGATTTAAAATTTAAAATGCCCTTAACTTTAATAGTTAAAATTTGTGCAGCTTTAGTTACCAATTCATCAAATGCGCACAAGTCCATAACATAGGAGTAGAAGTTGGAATAACATCTTTATCTATTATAGTTTTGAAGATATTGAAGATTTAAAATTTCAAATGCTGCTAATTAGCATAACTAAAATTGCTACGTTTGTCTTGAATTCATTGGAAGCACAATGGTCAATAATCCCCTGGAAGATGTTGGAAAGGCATCTCTATCTGACTTACTTTCGAAGAAATTCAAGATTTAAATTTTCAAATGCCCCTAATTTGCATAATTTTGGACATCTTCATTCTTCTCCACAAAAGGCGAAACTCCTTGTATGGAGGTACAATCGTGCCACGCTTGGAGTTCCTATGCATAACAATGTCAGAGCAAAGTATCCGACCAATGCACTGGTAAAGAAAGAAAGAAAGAAAGAAAGAAAGAAAGAAAGAAAGAAAGAAAGAAAGAAAGAAAGAAAGAAAGAAAGAAAGAAAGAAAGAAAGAAAGAAAGAAAGAAAGAAAGAAAGAAAGAAAGAAAGAAAGAAAGAAAGAAAGAAAGAAAGAAAGAAAGAAAGAAAGAAAGAAAGAAAGAAAGAAAGAAAGAAAGAAAGAAAGAAAGAAAGAAAGAAAGAAAGAAAGAAAGAAAGAAACACACACAGAGGCACTTTTATTTCCATTATCATCTAAAGTCATTCTGAATGTAATGCTTTCAATACAAACAGATACTTGGGAACATCTATATATGAAATATAGAGCTTACCGGGATCCATGTAACCTCTCATTCTGAGTGACAACAGAGCTCCGGAGAAATGTGCCCGTATGACCTTCCACATTCTTTGAATGTTGATTTTATAAGGTGTCAGATCCACATGTCTCCATAAGCTGTTGTCATTAATAACACGTCTCCAAGCTCGGCAAACCCTGTAAACAATTATACAAACTTGAGAAATTGGCAAATATACGGTTCCCAATACCAGGAAGGAATATACACAATCAATACAGGGTGTGTGCATAGTAAACGATCTCTGCGACTCAAAATAAAGGGGATGATTTACCTGAATACTTCGTTTTGCTCTTGTATTTTTTCTGATTTTTCTCACAACATAGTTTGTGCTATCCCACACACAATTATATATTTTAAATACATATACCAGTTGATTCACTTTGATCAAATTAACCTTTCAAAGGTTTCGTTTCTGTAATATTGGTGAAATGATCTCGTCTTGGTCTTCCATTTCATTAGTTTTCATCCCCTATTCAATGTTTACATGGGTCCCTTTAGATATAAGTTCACCTGCCCTTTTGAAAAGCTGCAGAGACCATTGTGTATGTACAGTCACCAATATCGAAAGATACACATTTGTTTTGAGCCATTCAAAACATATTTATTTTCATATAGATCTATCAAATATCTGACAGACATTGTAAATATGGACACTCCTTTCCGTGTGATTCTATCAGAGAAAAAATGTCAGTTATTGAATATACAAGGATGACACCCTTCGAACGCATTTGTAAATTCTCAAGTAACATATTACCGTACCACAAACGATTTAATTTATGAACAAAAAGCACTCGCTTTTTTATGGCAGGAATACGCAGCAAGCATATTAATTTGCCGCCACACCTGGATACCTGGATACCTGGTTGTCTTAGTAACCATAGTCTCACCTGACGAGATACGGGCTGCTGCAGGTACGGCAAAGCGGAATATTACTAATATATTGGACATAAAGAATCCTCAGTACATGCAAATGGAAATTTATTCTTGTAACCAATTTAAGAAGCACTAAATGAATACTTCACTATTTGTGAACCTACATTTCTCTAAGAGACACAAATTTTCTGAGGAAGGGGTATCTTGCCCTGTCTGTGACAGTGATATGCCCGTGTGTGCCCCGTAATCGACACGGGTGAACCCCGTGCTTATTGGTGGAAAATTGATATGCATCTGTCCTATTTGATAATGATAATAATGTTCATTGCAAATAGCACATGGTGGCGGATTCAGAGTCCCACTTGTGTCTTTTTTTTGTTTGGTGTACAATACTTTTGTGGTTTCTCTTGAGTGACAATATCACCGCCAAACATTTTCGACTAGGCTGCACTGTCTCACGAGACTGCACGAACATTGACTTTTCTTTCCGCGTGAGAGTTAACGGACCTGATAACGACAATTACCTCTGGCCTTTGTGCACTATAAATAACTGAATGAGGTCTATGCAACTACTTTAATCATTGACATCTCGGATATATATATATATATAGATTCAGAGGTTATCTGATTTTGAACAGCAGAGATTATAGTGTCTCAAGACTGAAACAGCAGACTTAACAAATTTTAGGTGTCAAGATCATATGATATTGTACTTATTATTTGAAGAACAAAACATCAAACGCGGCGCTGTAAATCGCACCTGCTGTTCAAACTGAGCCCTGGTTGCATGCTGAGTCAACGATAACCGTATCTTGAATCATGTTTTTACATGAGAGCAAGTGCCGCCGGCTGTGCCCAGGTAACAAATTAAACTGACGTCAAAAGAGGTTATGTGTAAATGGGGAAAGAGCATCCATTTTAAACATGTTTCAACAAATGTCCAAGTTACCGAAGGTTTAACAAAAATATTTTCGTGGTTCTGGTAACCTGACAGACCCTACTAAAAAGGGCCAACCCCAAAACTAATGGAACAGAACAAAAACAAAAACAAAAACAAAAAACAAAAAAAGTACATGTACTTTCAAGCAGCCCTTCCCTAATAAATATTGATCGACTCGGGCAGTTTCTGTGTGGTATAATCATGTTACAGTAGTACCTGCAATTACCGATCCCAGTCCCCACCTGGTCAAAACGACCATTTTTCTTTTTTCTTTTCTTTCTTTTTTTTTTTTTGGCACGGGCGCTTTTGCAATGTTAAATGACGTGACGCAAACGACCACAGTGGTGTCCAACTGGAAATATCTGCAGCAGCAAATTTAGATTCCCTGGAGCATTTTGTCAACTTCTTCACATGAGAAACCCTTATTTGGGATAAATTCTATAGCATTTTTCAAGAACTGTGATGCAAAATTTTGCTCTAATGATCCAGTTGGATATCCCTAGACCAGATGTAATACGCGACCAACGACCAGCAAAATCGCCCCCACAAACGACCAACGTAAAAAGAGCAGTCGTTCTAATCGACAGTAACCAAGTTGCAAGTTAACAGTAAAGCTGGCCAACCTGCCGTTATTTTGCAGTAAAGTCAACTCAAACACAGTATTTTATTTCAACATGTCTGGATGGTTAATTTGGGCCGGGGAAAAAGCATAGCCATAGCTGCTGAATATAGCCACGGTGGTGCGGTATCAGTATCTAATATCGCTAGGTTCCAGGTGTCCCAGTGTTACCTGGAAAACGATCGTCAACGTATTTTTAAAAGATGACTGACTGTCTTAACTTTAATCTGCCCGCTCGGTTGTGTCTGAAGCAGTTAGTATCCGTTAGTTATAAATCCAAATGTAACAGATACCACAATGGTGACCACTATTTATAAACATGGCAAAATGCATTGTGGGAAAGAAAAATCACAGTGAATGGCGGCCAGGAATCCGTTCTCCCAGTTGCCAGGGCAAACGGGCGTTTAAGTACTTTTAAAACATGACTTACTCTCTTAACTTTAATCTGCCCACTCGCAGCATATATCATCGTTATTGTTGCTCTAAAATATACTCTCCTCCCCCCCCCCCCCCCTCATTTCGCCACCTCGTAGATTGTCCCATTCGAATACTCCTTTACAAACCGTTGGGTGCGGAGTCAAAAGTTTTCAAAATGGCAGCCAAGTGCGGTGAGCCGATTCGATATTTTGAAGAGGTAGTATCCAAAATATATGTGCGATTTAGTTTAAGGGAAGGTTAATTTGTCGAATAAATGTAATGTGCAATATATATTGGGACTTTTCCAGAGTGAGCATAACCTGAAACTGTAAATACACCGCAATACAAACATCAGTTGTAGCAAGGAGTGGGCCCCACAGTAAGTATTTTGTATCAGACATAGAAGTCGCCCTTGGGCAATAAATTTCGCAGCAGCACTAGTAGGACCCGCCACGACCTCCTGGTGTGTGAAAGCTGGCGCTTGGGCGAGGAGGATGCCCCGATAGTGGATACAGGTCCAAAAGTACTGGCGAGTTTTTATACAAGTGGTAATTAATGTGAAATATTAGCACACATTGTTTATTGGGCATGACAAGGTAAAAACTGATGTTATCAAATTGTCGGTTACTTTCTTATGTTTTTCATGCATACATGTGAATGACCACCCATGTTGCAATATGCTTGTATGGTCAACACAAAAAGAAAATTCCGGGTACATGTGCATGACCACCTATGTTACACTACGCTTCTAAGTCAATAGAAAAAGCAAATTCCCAGTCCACTTGCCAGTCCAATGAGTCTTTACCAGCCCAGACACTGCAATAAGGAGTGCTTTGATTCCCGAAACTTTGAAGTCTGTGCAAGATCATTGGGACCAGAAAATAAAGTTGATAAGACTATGGTCAAACATGGTTGAAATTTCCGTAGCGAAGCATGACGAAAGATGGAACGAAAACAGACACTCAACCACCGGCAGACTAAATATCAGCTTCTCAAGTACCTTTTCGACCAAATGGCAAAAGAATCTGCCAGAGATTACCAAATTAGAAAAGGTCAATTTAGAAAGTTTCGCCTACATTTGGCATAAACGCAAATTACATATATACAACGTACAAAACGATCAAGCTAAAGGATTCCTGACACATAAATGAAAATAAAGGCCTCACAACCAAACAGACTGAAATTTTCTATCTGAAAGCTAAACAACAAAAACCGATAAAAACCTCTTGGGCGATTTACGGCACAACATTCATCAAGCGGCTAAACGGTGTTAGTGATCTGACTATTTCAATCGATGATCTCAAAGGGAACCGTTCAGGATTGATTCAGCTAAATACATGAAGGAGAAGTAAAAATGTCTAACACTTTTTTGTTACATTAACCGTTTAATTCTTCTTGTAATCAATCTTTTTTGCCGACCACGTGCAGCTAATCGCGGGATCCAGGCCGACTTTGTTTCCGTTGTTAAGAACGCACTCCTTGCTGTCAAAATAAATTATGTACTCTGCCGCCAAATATACAGCAGATCCGCACCAAATTCGACATATGGCGACTTTCATCGGGCCTATGACGTCTCTTGCTACTTGGTCTTGGACCAGTATATGAAACCTAATACAGTTACATGTTAAATTGGCTATATTTTCTGGCTTGTCTCCATCATTTAAAAGTTATGTTGACACCGTACCTGTTATTTTGCTGAAAACTTACTTCAATGACACTGATGTGGTCAAAGCCAAAACTATTTTGCTACTCGTGCATTTGTTTAATGCTTACCTCCATAGTTAGGCCTACAGTTCCCCAAGCAAATCTTACTGAAATAATAGCCGAACAAGATGTCTGGTTCAAGGGTTAAATGTTGAAGTGACACCCTTCTCATACCCACAGATAATCAGGCATATTTATTACCTTTATATGACAAGAATGGACAACACAACCTGTGCTCCCTTTTAACAGCCTATCCCTGTATTCATTGCATGACTGAAAGTTCTACCCGCAGCGTTTTTTCTGGTCCAAGACGTTAAATGCAAAGCCCAACCTTCAATTTCTTTTATTTTGTTGGTCCATTATTTGTATATATTGTACCTCGTAAAAGTCAGATTACAGTTTGAATTTTCTCCCGATGACTTAATATTCCCAAATATGTGGCTCCGAAAAAAAACCCATTACGTGATGATTTATGGGTTTGCCCATGTCTGCAGTAAGGAAGGGGGCACTGGTATAGACAGGCCGCATTGTAAAGAACAGATTACGGTTTGAATTTTCTCCCGATGACTTAATATTCCCGACGATGTGTGCCTGAATACTATAACCCATTACGTGATGATTTATGGCTTTGCCCATGTCTGTATTAAGGATGGGGACACTGTCACTGGTATAGACAGGCCGCATTCCCCATCTATTCGAGCTAAATGCGAGAAAGCTGGGAAAGTTGCGTCGTTGCTTTCTGTGCTTTCAAGCTAAAAAATTGGACAAAGACCTATAAGTCAACATTACAGCTTACTTGTTAGCATCTTTTCGTATTATATTTCTTTCATATGGGTTCTGTCCCCGGGGGTCGCTCTCAGCTCAGACACAATCCATTTCTAAATGCCAGCAACACTGCGTTTGAGATAGGAACCTCAACAGCTTGCCCCTCTTCGCACCCCAGCATCCTGCACTGTGGAAGTCACATGATGCACGCATGCGCAAGGGTATCTGCGGTTATATTGTGTTACGTGCTTCTGTTCTTCCATCTTGACTCAACCCAATGCATTTCTGCAAATACTACTCCTCAGCCAAGGTCACAATTAACACAGTTAAGCCAGTTACCTTGGCCTGATGGGTACCTCGTTAGATGACAATAACTCACTGAATACTAATAATTTAACCGGCGAAGTGAATGAGTGAAAACTCATTAAATAATTTTCTCAGTAATACTGTGGCTTTAAGTGATGATGATAACCAAATTCAACCCCAAAGAGGCTAAGTCATTATTCTTGCCATTTTGAAGACTTAATTCTGACGTTTGTCACAAAATAATAACAACAGGACTGTGACAGTCCTGTGCTCGGCTGACCTCACATGCACAGACTCCTATGACGTCAAGGTCACCTCTGCTTCAAACCATGACCACTGTTGTGAACATGAACATATCCCATTGCCGATTGTAGAAAAAAAAAATACAGAAAAATCGCAGCACCACCTGTTGAACAAATTAAGGTCCCAAGAAGTGCCCCTTCGGTTTTTGAAGAGAAGATTTTTTAACATTTTGCCAAAAATCAACAACAAAATTCATGAAAAATCCAAAATTCACTGGATCATTACCATTTGAACAAACCTGGTAGAGACCCCACCCAAGGTACATCCCCACCAAGTTTCAAATGAATCTGCTAAATGGTTTTGGAGAAGTCAAAAATGTGAATTTCGATTGCCACCCCCATTTACTTACATAGTAACAAATAAGAATGCATGCTGCAACCCACAAGTACCAAAATTGAAAAATTCATTATAATAAATGTACATTACCACCAAGTTTCAGAACAATCTGACAGACAGTTCTGGAGAAGTCGAAAATGACACTCACACACACACACACACACACACACACACACACACACACACACACACACACACACACACAAACAAAAAACAAAACAAAACAAAAAAAAACCGTCGTAAAAAAACTCACAAAAATTGCAGCCCCACCTGTAGCACAAATCAAGGTCTAGGGGTCCCCAAATATGTCTCTATGCAATTTTGAGGCAGTTTTGGAGAAGTCAAAAATGTGAATTAGCATTAGACTGCCAATTGACTTGCATAGTATTCAATAGGACAGGTGCATTAAACCATACAAATTCAGGAATCATCAGCATTGCCACCTAGTGAACAACTTTTTGACCCTTCCATAAAGAACATATCCACCAATTTTTAGCTGAATCTGAGTGATGGTTCTGGAGAAGTCAAAAATACCAAAAACACACACACAGACACACAAAAACATTAAAAAAAATAGATTAAAATTGCAGTGCCACCTGGTGAACATTTTAAGAACTAGGAGACCCTAGGAGTGTTTCTGTGTGATAACAAAGCAATCGGATGAGTGGTTTCAGAGAAGATTTTTTAAAGATTAAGATTTGCCCCTGCCCCCCACTTTAAAAAAAACCCCCAAAAATCATTAAAAATACCCAGAAATCAATGGAGCATGAAAATATGAACAAATCTGCTAGAGACCCACGCAAGCTTCATTCAGATCAATTTTGATGTCAATCTGACTGCCAGTTTCCTCAGAGAAGTCCAAAATGTGAATTAGTATTAGAATGCCCATTGACTTACACACAGGATTTTCCCCAGTTTTGGAGAGCAGAAAGGTGGTGAACTTGATGGCAACCTAGAATTTCTTGTTCCAGGACAGATATTGACCAAATGTTAGAGAAATATCACTAAAATAACCTACTTTTTAATGAAAACGGAGAAAGGTGGTAAAAAGGTGACAGGTGGTGCAAAAAAGATGAAAGGTGGGCCACCTTTGAGCTTATAATGTGGGCACAACACTGACATAGTAACCGATATGAAAGGTGCATTTACCGATAAGTACCTGAACTGAAAAATATGTTAAAAATCAGGAATCCATAGCATTGCCTCCTAGTGAACAAGTTTGTTTGACCCTTCCACAAGGAATATCAACCAAGTTTAAGCTTAATTTTGAGTGATGGTTATGGAGAAGAGGTCGAAAATAGCAAAAACTCGCAACAAATCATAAACTAGAGGATCAGGACTGATCCTGTGCTCAGGTGAATCATAAGTTGACCGTTTGAACAAACTTAGTGGAAACCCACTAGAGTAACATTGCGACCAAGTATGAAGTAAATCTGGCTGATAGTTTCCATGGAGAAGTTGAAAATGTGAATCTGTATCAGAGGCCAATTGATTTACATAGTAAACAATTAGAATATATGCATTTACCAACAAGTATCCAAAATGGAAAATACATAAAAAATCAAGATTGCATAGTAACACCACTTTGCAAACAAATTTATTTGGGCCTTCCACAAGAAATATTCCTGCAGGATGGGCATGGACACTGATGGATGACCCCACGTAGCATCAAAACGGGTGCAGACTTTCAACTTTCCGATTCAAACATTCTGGGACATGCAACAGCGGACTTCAAATGCACTGTTCCCAAATAATGTTTGTTTTTCGAATCTCTTTTCCATATTGTGTCATACCATCTTATTCTTCAAATTTCGAAGGTGAATTTCATAGTTATTTTTAAGTTTCATACGGAGAATAATATGAATTATCCTAAAAGAAAATAATTATGTTGCAGAACATGAAAACGATGCTCAATATGCTTTGGTATACTGGGTCTAGTACAGGCTGGAAGTATCTATATAAAAAAGCCCACTTTGTTTTTTCCCTCTGCCTTTGTGACCGATTAACATTTCAGAGGCCACTGTGTGAAAAATTTAACTTAAATGCTGTAAATGGCAAAAACATTGCATTCAGCGTTTTTCAATTATCAGGGGCACTCAGACTGTAATTTTTTGGCTCTACTGCAATAGATTTCATGATTTGCTTATTCCAGTATCTATTCAAGATAAGAATTACATAGTACATATCATTTTCCTAAACCTGGTGTTCCTAATACATCTTTCTACCAATGTATACAAAAATGTGATGACTATAAAAAAATCAATGATGATTAAAATGGAGTATAAATGTCTGCAGTGTGGGAGCCACTGGGCTATCTGCTGCATTTGCCACATCAATAATTCAATTTGCCCAGGGATGGAATCAAATGCTTGCCTGTGAAGCAGACTCTAATTATGTAGCACTAGGCTGCTTTGCAGGCAAATCGAACTCTCATACACCACTTTCTACATTTATCCAATATAACTTAAAAAATAATTTTAAACACTGTGTCCTAGAGAGACCATTCAGCAAGTGTCTGGGTCGTTTTTTTTGGAAGTAATCTAGGCTCTCTGGG
Source organism: Hermodice carunculata (assembly GCA_964020975.1). NCBI lineage: Eukaryota > Metazoa > Annelida > Polychaeta > Eunicida > Amphinomidae > Hermodice > Hermodice carunculata. The sequence goes on along the minus strand of OZ026629.1, from coordinate 40,071,927 downwards.
TGGAAGAGTTGCAAAAACAATTTTGTCCTGTGGGTGAAGGGGTCTAAAGAACCCTATGTCCTGTGGGTGGAAGATTTAAAAGATCTTAGTGCTTTGTGGGTAGAGGGTGTAGAGAATCCCAGTGTCCTGTGGATGGATTCCAAAAATCACTGGAGCATGACCATTTGTACAAACTTGGTATATAACCACGCTAGGGAACATTGCCACCAAGTTTGAAGTGAATCTGGCAAGCAGTTTCGGAGAAGAAGTCGAAAATGTGAATGAGCATTAAAATGCCAATCAACTTACATAGTAATAAATAGGAAAGGTGCATTTACCGATAAGTACCCGAATTGAAAAAATCTTTAACAAGAGGGCTGTGTAAACAGCCCGTCCCTCAGCTGATCCTGACATTCATCACACTTGCAGCTCTATGAACTTGGGAAAGGATCAAGGACACCATGTTCTGAGTAAGTCTGACCTTTATAGAAGAACACTTACATGTGCAACATCAAAGTTCAAGTAGTTCTCAAGTTATAATGAAGAGTAAAATTCATGTATGTTGCACTGTGACCATGCAAACGAGGTCAAGGTCATTCATGTACTGTCTCAGCATGACCTTCATACAGAATAATTAACATGTGTAGCTAATTCAAAACAGATCTCAGGTTATCAAGTCAACAGTAAATTTCGTGTCAGTTGTCCTGTGAATTCTCATAAGAATGCCCATTGACTTACATAGTAATCAATAGGAAAGCTGCATTGAACGATAAGTAACCGAATTGAAAACCCTTAAAAATAAGGAATCCAAAGCAGTGCCACCTAGTAAACAACTGTTTGACCCTTCCACAAAAACATATCCATCACATTTCAGCTTAATCTGAGGGACGGTTCTGAGAACAAGCGAAAAATAGCAAAACCATACAAAAAATTCATTTAAAAAATTCCAGCGCCACCTGGTGAACGAATTGGGAACTAGGTGTCCCCGGGAGTGTCTATGTACGACATCAAAGCAATTGGGTGAGCGGTTTCGGAGGAGAAGAATGTTGAAGGTTTGCCCCCAAAAAGAACAAAAATTTCAAAAAAAATCCAAAAATCAATAGAGCGTGACCATTTGAACACACTTGGTAGAGATCCACCCAAGGCACATCCCCACCGCGTTTGAAGTAAATCTGGTCAATACTATTAAAGTTATGACCATTACAAGAAATTCCCATGTTAAACTTTCCTATTAAAACTTTTGTAGAGATTTTTGAAAAAAAATCATAAAAAAATCCAAATTCATTGGAACATGACCATTGGAACAAACCTGGTAGACACCCACCCAAGGCACATTCCCACCAAGTTTGAAGTAAATCTGGATGATGGTTTTGGAGAAGAAGTTGAAAATGTAAATTAGCATTAGAATGCCCATCGACTTACATGGTAATCAATAGGAAAGGTGCATATACTGCAAAGGAGCCGAATTGAAAAAATCATTAAAAATTAGGAATCCGCAGCATTCCCAAACAGTGAACAACTTTGTTTGGCCCTTCCATTAGGAACATGTCCACCACGTGTAAGCTTAATCTGAGTGACGGTTCTGGAGAAGAAGTCAAAAATAGCTATAACACACAAAAATTCACAAAAAATTAGAAGAAAACTGCAGCGCCACCTGGTGAACAAATTAACAACAAGGAGTCCCTAGATGTCTTCCTGTGTGATATCAAAGCATTTGGGTAAGCAGTTTCGGAGAAGATTTTTTAAGATTTGTCCAAAAAAACAAAAAAATTCATTTAAAATCCAAAAATCACTGTAGCGTGACCATGTGAACAAAATTGGTAGAAACCTACCCAAGGTACATTGCCACCAAGTTTGAAGTTAATCTGGATGACGATTTTGGAGAAGAAGTCAAAAATGTGAATAAGCATTAGAATGCCCATTGACTTCCATAGTAATCAATAGGAAAGCTGCATTGACCGACAAGTACCAGAATTGAAAAAATCGTTAACAATCAGGAATCCGCAGCATTCCCACATAGTGAACAACTTTGTTTGACCCTTCTACAAGGAACATATCCACCATGTTGCAGCTTAATCTCAGTGATGGTTCTGGAGAAGAAGTCGAAAATAGCGATACCACACAAAATTCATAAAAAATTAGGAAAAAATTGCAGCACCACCTGGTGAACAAATTAAGAACTACGAGTCCCAGGGAGTGTTCCTGTGTAATATCAAAGCAATTGGGTGAGCAGTTTCTGACAAGAAGATTTTTTAAGATTTACCCAAAAAAGAACAAAAAAATTAATTCAAAATAAAAAAATCACTGGACCCTGACCATTTGAACAAACTTGGCTGAGACCTACCCAAGGCACATCTCCACCAAGTTTGAAGTGAATCTGGCTGATGGTTTTTAAGAAGAATTCGAAAATGTGAATTGTGGACGACGGACGAACGGACAACGGACGGACGGACGACGGACCCTCAAAAAACCTCAGCTGACTGACAAGTCAGCTGAGGTAAAAATCAGGAATCCGCAGCAGTGCAACCTGGTGAACAAACTTTTTTGACTCTTATTCAAGCAACATATTCACCAAGTTTCGGCTGAATCTGTGTGACGGTTCTGGAGAAGAAGTGGAAAATTGTGAAAACACACAAAAATTCATAAAAAAAATAGAAAAAAATCTCAGCAGTACCTCTGGAACAAATTAAGGTCTGAGGGTCCCCAGAAGTGTTGCTGTGCAATCTGGAAGCAATTGGCCTAGCAGTTTTTGAGAAGAAGATTTTTATAAGATTTGCTCCAAAAATGATCAGAAACATTCATAAAAAATCCAAAAATCAATGGAGCAAGATCATTTGAACAAACTTGGAAGAGCCCCACCCAAGGCACATTTCCACCAAGTTTGAAGCAGATAGCCTGCGGATTTGGGGAAGAACTCAAAAATGTAAATTGTCTACGACGGACGGACGACGGATTTTGATACTATGATATCAGCTCAGGTGATATGATCACCTAAGCTAAAAATCATAAAAAAATCAGTGCCACCTGGTAAACAAATATAGAACTAGGAGTCCCTAGGAGTGTTCTTGTGTAATATCAAAGCAATTGGATGAGCAATTTAGGAGAAGATTTTTTAAGATTTGCCCAGAAAAGAACAAAAAATCATTAAAAATAAAAAAAATAACTGGAGCATGACCATAGAGACCCACCCAAGGTACATTGCCACCAAGTTTGAAGTCAATCTGGAGGGCGGTTTTGGAGAAGTCGAAAATGTGAATTAGCATTATAATGCCCATTGACTTGCATAGTAATCAATAGGAAAGGTGCATTCATCGATAAGCACCAAAATTGAAAAAATTGTTAAAAATCAGGAATCAATCGCAGTGCCATATGGTCAACAAATTTGTTTGACCCTTCCAGAAGGAACACATCAGCCACGCTTCAGCTTAATCTGAGTGATGGCTCTGCAGAAGTCAAAAATAGGAAAACCACGCCAAAAAAAAAAAAAAAATGTGAGAGAAAAATAGAAAAAAATTGCAGCACCACCTGGTGCACACATAAAGAACTAGGAGTCCCTAGGAGTGTTCAGGTGTGATATCAAAGCCATTGGGTGAGAAGAATTTTTAAGATTTAACCCAAAAAAAAGAAAAAAAAAAGTCATCAAAATCCAAAAATCATTACAGCATGATAATTTGAACAAACTTGGTAGAGACCCACCCGAGGTATATCCCCACCAAGTTTGAAGTAAATCTAGCTGACGGTTTCAGAGAAGAAGTCGAAAATGTGAATTGTGGACAGACAACAGGTGGACAATGGACAAATGAGCCTCCTAAAAGCTCACTGACAATTCAGCTGAGCTAAAAAATTCATCAAAAAAACAAAAATTATTGGAGTCTGACCATTTTTACAAGCTTGGTGGAGACCGACTAGAGGAACATTGCCAGCAAGTGTGAAGTGAATCCTGCTGATGCTTTCGGAGAAGTCAAAATGTGAGTTTCTATTGATTTACATAGAACCTCAGGCCAACACTTCCCCCTCCCCCCCCCCCCAAAAAAAAATCATACAAAGTTGAAAAATTGATGAAACATGACCATTTGCACAAACTTGAAAATGGTACACTAGGGGAAGTTTGGCACCAAATTTGAAGTGTATCTGGTTGAAGGTTTTAGAGAAGTGGAAGTGTGAACCCATCATGGATTCAAGCACGCACAGACGAACAGATGACGGTCCATCCTAAAAGCTCAGCTTGACTAAGTCTTAGGTCAGCTGAGCTAATAATACTAGAATCTTCATTATAAATATAAACTCGATCCATGTTAAATTTGCAGAAATTGAATCCTTTGAGCACAAACTTCCCAAGAACAATTTTGAGTTTAATGCTCTTTTTTTCAAGAGTGTTTTGTCACAGACACCACTGACTTATCTCTGGTACAATATGATTTTTTTCCCCACGGGGAAGAAACTACAAGCAATGAGGATAGGGGGGACATTTCCAGGACCAGGGGCCCACCCCAGCTGTGAGAGAGTGTGTGGTGGACCTTTACTTCAGCTCCCATTCTGGAAAACATGACAGCATACGCTAATTAGGATAACCATGGTTCCCTCTGCCTCATTAATTTATTCATTTTTTTTACTTTTCTCTAAGCCTGTGTCACAGAGGACTGTGGCACAAAAGCAGAGAACCACCGCATTACTATTGTTACTATTATTATAACTATATCAGCTTTTGACAATTTTTTTTAAGCAAAACAGGTTTAATCATTTACTTTAATGGCATATTTGATCTTAAGACAAACACACATACACAACCTTAAATCAGCTATTTCGGAAGGTCTTTTCATAGAAGTATGAGGGCGTGCCTCAAAGACAAATGTTATTATTGGAAATGTTAACAGACCGCCTGGAGGTAATCTGAACACATGTATTATCAAGTCTTTATACAGGTGAGGGATTCTCCAAAAACTTAAGCTTACCTTCAGAGAACAAACAGTGAAGGTATCATTTGTGGTGACTTCATTACCGATATTGAAATTAATTAAATAAAAAACAAATTGTTCATGATTTATTCTATACTATGATGTCAAGTTGCTCATGCCTGAAACTTTGAAACAGTGGAAGTAACTTTCCCCACTACATGAGGACCCTTGAATAGATCAGTGATGCTACCCTCAAAGTCATTTCAGGAATCCTGATGATTTTTTTTTTCTTGCCATCAGCAGGTAACACTTTATAAGCGCAAAAGGGGTATAATACGCTGCAGCATGGAAGGGTACAAACACAGGCGTATGAAAATATGCGAGAGCGGTTGCATTGGCACACCAGCTATTAGCATGCCTTTCCATTTTCACCCTTGCTGGTCATGAAAACGGAAGGTAAATAAAAAGACTAGCCCTACAAAACAGGTGTCGGCGACGGTAATATACATGTGTTGTGCACTGTATGCTTGAAAATGCACTGAAACTTCATTCAACATGGAGAATAACAGATAAGGAACACATACATATATGATTTTACCATATTCAAGCAAAAAATATGTACTTTATTCACATGTATACGGAGTGGTATGTGTAACATTGGTCATGGAGATACTGGCCTTGTGGTATCACTAGACAAGCAGCATCAGTGCTCTTGCACTCAGAATATTTCCATACGCCTGTGGATACAAACGTGTCTGCCCTGCACTAGAAAGGTGACCACACATGAGCCAAGACTAAGTTATCAACACCAGCGGCACACCAACTTGTAATGTATGATCTCCTTTATATTCTCTAATTTTTTTTTTTTTTTTTTTTTTTTTTGTATCCTACTTGAAACCGTTAGTAGGCGTTACCTACCCAATCGCTTGATGACAACATACCTGCCAATTGTACATAAATCTTTCACCGGCAACTGGGCAAATATCATGAGCAAAATATTTTCCGGCAGAGAAGAAATTCTCTTGCTTTGCAACACATCCGCCATTTTGACCTTACACTTGGTCATGTGATCGTATTATAATGAGCAACATAAATTCACTGTGATTTAAACATTAGTTGTCCTGACAATCGTTCGGTGTCGCACCAACCCAATTCCCAAATGGCTGCAGAAGAGCGCTGTTTTAATGTCGTAACTTTTGCAAGAGAATTTGCACTATGAGGAAGAAATATTTTGTGCACACCTTCATAGAAAATAATTATATCAATTAAAGCGAAGTAAACATTTAACTTCCATTTGTCACAATAAGTTTGCAACTTTTCCTGGGTATTTGCTTTTATCTGTCTGATAATAGCATTAGGGCATCTACATACATCAAACAATTGATATTACTGTCTGCAAGCGAATTGATATTACTGTCTGCAAGCTGTACACAGTCACAGATATAAAGAAATATAATACGCAGATCATGAAAAAAGAAATCAAATAGCCGTGGGCTTTGTACACAACCGTCCTTTATCCCTACTTTTGGAATTTTTTTTTTCAACGGCACCAAAGCTTTTTTTTTTTTTTTTTTGTCAGATTAGAAAACTTCTGAACGTAAAAAAGCCCACCGCAATCACAGTTTGCAAGTGTGTAGTAGTATAGTGCTTGTAACCCAAGCTACTAAACTTGCATATTTGAAATCCATATATATTAAAAAAAAAAAAAAGTCTTGATATTTCCTGGGTAGAATGTTCATGTATCTATCAATAATAGATTTCAAACTTAGGATATTGTAGTATTTTAGGAAGTTCAAAATAGGCCCTGATTTCTTAAATTCATACAGGTTAGCTAGTTATAGATCCAAACACCTGTTCTGTAGTTATTCCTCCCTGTGTTGACTAGAGCGGCGGATTCGGCTCTCTAGACACACTCTCAACCGACACTGGACCCGGCTACACAGACCGTGCTTGCTGCATTGACTCGAGTGTCGGGCCCGGCTCTATAGACGGAGCTCTCTGCATTGACTAGAGTGCCGGGCCGGGTCTTCACGCAACCGGGCCCTGCTCTCTAGACGATGCTCACTGTGTTGACTAGAGTGTTGGACCCGGCTCCCCAGATACATTGCTGAATTCAGCCGGGCCCGGCTATATAAACAGTCCTCTCTGCGTTGGCTCCAGTGCCGGGCCCGGCGATATAGACAGTCCTCTACGTATTGGCTATAATGCCGGGTCCGGTCCTGTAGTCGCGTTCAGGACAAAACAGGATCCGGTATGGTAGCCACGTCCTATGTTTTATGAATACAGTTGTGTCCTTCGGTCTTAGTTCATTTTCTCCGTGAGCTTGGAAAAAGTTCCGCTGTCAACATTCTAATATTTTGGGTCAGAACGTGCAAAAGAAATTCTTTTCCACACTTCATTGTATTTTATTTTTAATATCACCGTGTCCCGCCTATTTTGCTACATGTATCTTTCATATAAAGTACCTTTCCCAGTTCATTCGAGGTAATGTTAAAATTGAGCTGTTTTGTTTGTTTGTTTGTTTTTCAAATTTTAGTTTCTTGAACAAAAACTTCATTGTTTGGGTCATTAAAATAACCTGTCTGCTTTGAGAGTTTAAAAACGTGCTGTAACTATTTCCTTGAGCCGGAGAAGAGCATAGGCATACAATGTAAGCACATCTCTGCTTGGGCTTATGCGATTACTAAAGTGTTTCTTGGCTTTGTTGTCTGTGGGTACATTATAAATGTCCTAAAACTGTTTAGTGTCTCTTTTTCGCGCATTATATAGTTGGTCAATGGGATTTTATTGAAATATTGTTGCTACTGTACAGTAGCTTTTTATTCTCCTTCTGTTTTGCTGGGTATGAATTCAGAAGTTTATTGCCATAGGGTTCACTTTTGAGTTTGGCTCCAGTTTCTCAGATCGATACAAGTTTGACCAATCCTTTATTCCTTTATTCCGTTTTTTTGGGGGGGGAGGGTGTTTTTTTGTTTTGTTTTGTTTTGTTTTTTTTTTTGTTTGTTTTTTTTTTTTTTTTTTTTTTTTTGTTTGTTTTATGTTTTTTTTTTTTTTTTTTTTGTTTGTTTTTTGTTGTTTCTTTTTTGTTTGGTTTTTGGTTTTTTGTTGTTTGTTTGTGTTTTTTTTGTTTGTTTATTTTGCGTTTTGTTTTGGGGGTTTTTTTTCGTTTTTTTGGTTTGTTTTCTGTTGTTTTTTTTTTTTTTTTTTTTTGTTTGTTTTGTTTTTGTTTTTTTTTGTTTTTTTTCACAGAAGGTGCTGTGCATATTTCCACTTGTACCCTTGCAGCTTCCAAAAACAAAATCTCATCGAGCGTGCCTACTCAACAAGGTGTATCTGAAATATGAATTCCAGCGGGATCAATGTTTAGGACCAGCTCATTAACTTTATCTTGTGTTTTGTCTCATATCAATGCTTTATGATGTTTGATTTCACCACTCTTTGTCCACATAAATTTTGGGATCCTCGTGCATGTCCTTATATCTCCATTCGTGCAATAACGTGTACATATGTTTGTGGACAGCAGCCAATGAATTGACCATGGAGCATGCGATTAATTATGTGCCTAGAAATATATCAATCTATTCCTTAGTGACTATTGTTCAAGCATATTAATTATCCGGAACACTTGGTGTCCCCGAGTGACCAGCACTTAAGTGTGGTAGCCGTCCGTATAATTTAGAGAGCTGCCGTTTAGGATCCTAAGGCCGGACCGAAGACCTTCAGACTTGCAACATAGTTTTGATCGTGTATCAACAGACGCTTTGTCCATATTATTTCCTTGTAAGCATATTATTCATCAGTTTGTACCATTCTGGAAGATGTATATGTTAATCCTAATCGTGAGCGACGAGTTCATTTTGCTCATTTGTTTGGCCATTAACCACTACCCTGACATTGTTCCAGCACTGAGTACTTGCCTACATTTCTATCCCGAAATTCAATATGTCTGTTTGCTTTCTGCCTTTTTTGCTTTGAGAGGTACTGGTGGGGCGCAGACACACACACACACACACACACACACACACACACACACACACACACACACAAATGTATCCCCTACTTTGTAACATATTCCATTGAAAACCCATGAGATATGGCCTATGTGATATTGTTGACTATATCCCATGGGTGGGACTACTTTTTACCATATTGGTAAAATCAGAGATATGATTTTCCAAATATGGAAGGAATCAATTCCATATTTGGTATATGCAAACTCGCCTTATTACCTTGCCACAAATCACGGCCGAGAACCTGATGGTCTGTGGTATAAATCCCAGCCAATGGGTAAGAACAGAGGGGCTGGTAGCAGAAAAAAAATGCTCAGACTCAGATTTGGGGGGCGTCCTGTGACTTAACATTGTGGGCGCCCTGTGGCAGCGGAGCCGAGTTGCCACAGGGCGCCCCAAAATCTGAGTCTGAGCATTTTTTTTCTGCTGCCTGCCCCTGTAATTCAACAGCTGAGCGGCACAAAAATGCGCAATCCGTGAACAATTATGCAACAGCAAGCCGCTATCAACAGCACGCCACGTGCAGCCTTCTCTAAGGAAATTATTCTTCTTTTCAGAGGCCTCTAACATCAGTCCAAAACACTCCCCAGACTCTGTCTTCATCGTTTGCCCCAGCTGGCGTGGCAGGCAGCCATCGACCCGCTCCTTCGGGCAATGCTGGCAATGCTGGCAATGCTGGCAATGCTGCCGTCACTGATGGGGCCAATCTGACGGCCAACAGTCAGTTGAGCTCCACAGCTCCACGGGTGCATACTTTAGTTTTGAATGTTTGTTGGTGCAACATTCAAAGTCAACGTGACCTTCGAATTCTCCACCAAATTATTTCCATATAGAAATAATAAAAAAGTGTCTTTTCGTCGAGATTTTTCTCTGAAGCGACGGCCGTTGAAAAAAATCCGCCATTAGCCCTGTGGTTGACCGCTTTTCTTCGTGGTTTAAATTTTTTATTCATACGCGCAACATGATTGTGTCAAAGTCCCATGTAATGTAGTGAAATAAAATGTTACAAGTGATATAAAAGGTCCTTTTTTACTTTCTTTCTTAATGGACAGTAGGGGATAAATACAAAATAACCCTCGTCGTTAATCTGTCTAAACCGAATTTCCCTCGTTGTTTGTCTGCCTGCGCGCCTGATCAGCCGGGCGCTTCGCGCTTGGGTGATCAGGCGCGCAGGCAGGCAAACAACGAGAGGGATTCGGTTTGACAGATTAACGACTCAGGTAATTTTGTCTATAAATAATGTGAATGTCTAAGAAATTAACTTCATTTACATTGCGTTATGCGCTTAATATGGCCTGCAGGGGTTGACAGCAATTTGACATGGAGCACGTCAGTGCCGTTAAATTAATGTATTAAATAAAATATGAAAACTAAGCGTCCAAGCAATGTATTGAATGAAATATAAAAACTAACCAAGAGGAAGAACACCTGTCACCAAACTGGTAGAGTTCCCGGGTGGAGCACTCCGACCGTTTCCCCGAAGAGTGCTCGGTACTGGAATGAGGCCAGTCTGGTAACCAGTTTTCTCCTTGCGGTTGGTTTTCCTTTTGGTTACAGACCACAGTTCTGACTGGCTGGTTGTGCACGGATAATTGGTCCGTAATTGTGAAAATACTTTGTTTTCAGCATGCTGTAGCTTCTGTTTAAATAAAGTTAGGTAATTAGGTTTGCTGCATCACAGAGTTGCTTCATTGGGGGTCATATAGCTGCACTGCCTTCCAGGCCAGGTGGAACTTTTTGGTGAGGAAGGACAATGATTGGACCCCTACCAAAGCACAGTTCATACACCTGAATAAAGCTGACATCCAGTTGTTTGTTTCGTATTTCAATTATCATTAATTAACCAGCTAAGAATTGTATGACAAAAATCCATCCGTGTTTTCTGAAATTTTTGTGATGAAATTTTCTGCATGTACATTTGGCATTTGGTATGTTTTAAAACTTGGTGAACGACTTTTCTTGAGCTTTTTGCTTTCTGGAGTTGGGACTTTTATCATAAAAGCTTATTTCGCCATGTTTAATACACCAATCTGACCTCCTTCCTGTCAAGTAATTCCTTGTTGCAGCTCAGGTGGTATCACAGGATATTGGTTAACATATATACCTCCTAATGCAACTTTTTTTTTTTAAATATAGATCTCTTTTATTCTGCAACAAGGTATACATCAGGATATTACATACAATCACCCATAACTGTAAATCCAAGAGACGGTGGAAAACAATGTTCTTAACAGCCAATAAGCGAATTGCACAAAATATCAAAATTCAGGTACGCCATTACAAATCTTGTAACTGAGACCCCCCTTGAGGTATATGCAATGCTTTCTAAAAATATATTCCAAACAACCATGTCCAACCCTGTCTCAACCATCTCATACAGGTTTGCCAATTTCTTTATCTGTCACCATATATGATGCAATTTACAGTAATGTAATATATATCAAAAACAGCCCTGTAAAAAGCTGCAACTATGTACTGTGTTACAAAGAATCGTGTAAATTTAGGGGGCGGTGTGGGAGAAAGTTTCCCCAGCTACTCTGACCCACAATGGTCAAACACTTCCCAATCCCTCACCACGGCTGGAAGCTCTGACCTCCGCATGCACCCTGCCACCAAATGTTCAGAGGTTGCGGTGAGGACCCAGGGACAGCCCTGACCCCCGGCATGGTTCCGCTCCCATGATTAATTCATCTTAAACCACATGATACTAAAACAGTGGCAGTTCAAAATATGTTCTCTTTGCAAAGCCGAGTCCACTAAGCAGGTTAAAAAAAAGAAGTATTAAGCTATACAGACCCTGTTGTATCAAAGAAAGTGCCATCTGTATGTGACACTTGTCCGAACAGCAGGGACCATCATTGTCCATTGGCCATAGAGTACAAAATTAGGGATATATACAATCTTCGTCCAAACAGCAGCACATACATTTACACAGAGTCACTTCCCCACATCCCGTCCAAATCAGACTATAGTCAAGGTCAAAATATTGCAAGTAATTTACTGGGAAAAGGTACTACCGAAAGAAAACCAGGGCATAAGTACCATTTCTATTACAAAGTTTATCATTTTCACTGCATGAATAATTTTCAGAGAAAACCACAAGGTCCTGTACAGCACAGTGTGCTACCGTTTGGACAAAAAGAACTGATCAGGCCTCGTAAGACCTCTGCAGACTGCCAGATATCAAGCATACACAGCTGCGCCGAGGCCCCAGGTACTGTCCCACTCCCCCCGTCGGGTACTTCCTTAATCACTAACTTTCATTACTGAATAAAATTAAAATCTGAATCTATATATCCCTTTACAAACATAATGCTTTAAGTTTGAACTACTAAGTTCAAAGTATAAATGAAAATAATGTTGTAGTTATACTGCTTGTTTTCCTTCTCACACATGTACGTGTAAAGAACAACTACAATAACTGTTCTCAGCAAAAAGTTAATGTTGACACCCACGCTTTTTGGTCAGTGTCCCTTTACTTCCACTTATGCTATAAGCGATGATAACTGTCTTCACAATGCTGTACTACTTACAATTATGTAAACGACATTGTCCCCTTAACAATGTTTCCATCTTCCCATCAGTAGCAATTTACCATAACCTTATCTTCTGTGGAACTTTTATCACCCCCTTACGCTCGATAAACCCTGCCTGCAGGTAAATCAAGCTTTCCAACATGTAACACATTCAGTTCTATTTCTCTGACCCTCCACTCCAGTTAAAAACAAAAACAAAAAATAAAAACAGAAAAAAAATACAAAAAAATACAAACAAAAAACGGTGGACTTGCATATTGTATTTGATGTATCACAGGTTTCCTGCTGCCAAAGGTAACTTTATTTACTGGATCTGAAAAACTCTTGCCGATGCTCATGTTTGGCATAACCAATTCCAAGATGCCCACATGGGCTTTACTTGTACATATCAGGAGTCACCTGTCAATACTGAGACGACCAAATGAGTGGTTTGACTCTGGAGTATCCAACTTTCCTATCGTAAGGTACTGCTTTAAACTAATCATATTTAGGATATACTCATGGTGCAATCTCATTTAAAAATCTCTGCTTAATACAAGTAGTAGTATTCAGCACTCTTACTTCTAGTTGTGTCAGGAGTAGGGCCCAGATTCACCTAAGGCCCACAGTACTACATAATTAGACTCTGATACATTATAGTGAATTTTCCTGTTATAAACATAAAGCTTTTGTCAGGGTTTTCTTGGAGTTGCAATACCCATGTTTGCCAGTAAGCATGTTTTGAGCACCCATGCTCATCACATATTTCATGTTTAGTACACATACTGTCAATATGCAAAAACCTCAAACATGTCAAACTACAAGACGCATGTTGGTTCGACTATAATCTGCAATAGTGCATGTAGTTCACTTTGTTTGTAAAATTATGTAAGGATTTATAAATTGGTAACGAAACATTATTTACCCACCCAACCAGTGGGTCTTGGTTTTGTATGCCCAAATTAGCTACGTTGAATTAACCAGTGGCTCTAAGCTTTGTAACATCGAGCCTGCTATGAATTATAATTCAATGTCACAAACACGCTAGTGCTACAAACCTGTGGTAGTTCGCTCTGTTTGCAAAATTATACATGGAAGATGCAAACTGATATCACATTTATTTACCCACTTATCCAGTGGGTCTAAACTTTGTGCAATATTGAGCCTGCTGTAAATAATAATTGAATATCACCAACATACTAGTGCTGCAGACCTGTGGTGTCAATGTACAACTTGGCACAACATTACTTACCCTGTGCTATCAATGTAGGCTTTCCCTTGTGCCAGCATGTATAAAATCCATAGGCTTATTTGAAAATCCTTAACCATAATCCTGATAATACCAATATCCATCACCTGACTCCAACTTCCTTCTGTCATAACATTAAACTTACTAAAATCACATGCAAGTATTTGGGATGAATTCTATATGAATACACCCAAAGAGCAGTGATGTATCCACATGCATCCACATTATAATAGAATGAATGGAGTAACACTATATGTCACTGGCTTGAAGCTTTTTGACATTCGAACAATCTGATTATATAATTAACACTTGTGATTCAGAAACAAAAATTGACAACATCGTATTCAAATAGATTTAACCAATGTCTTTAACATAACACCTGTTGAACCACTAGAAATAAAAGTATAGAATTGATTGTGGTACTGGACTGTATCTCATAATATAAGACTCGCCAGATATATACAGATTTGATCTGTGACCTGAGTCAAATCAACGTAAGAAGTGATTAGCATGCAGAGGAGAACATCCATCAAGAAATGTTAATAATCAATAAAACAAAGTTTTGTTATTAAGTTGCTATTTAACTATTGCCCCCATAAATAACATTTAGGCCATGATAAACATCATAAAGGGGAATATACATCACATCTAACATATGGTTGGTGGCAACATGTTTAAAATAATGGAGGGGGTGCTTATGCAACTTCCTACTCATAGTATATTTTAATAATGCTCTTTATCAGTGTGGAATTCAATACAACAGTCCAGTTATTGACCTAATGTTCTTCTTGGTATACCAGTTGTGTGCTGTAGCTACGGCCAAACCTTGGGATAACCAACCTGGAAAGGGTAAACCTTGTTGGCCTGGAGTGTTCAAGTCAGGTCAAACGACACTTTAGGATTTAGTTCGAGGAACTTTGAGGCAACCACTTCTTCGGTTATTTTAGAGTACATGGGGTCTCGTCCTTGAATAGACAATTGGATGTATGGCCATGTTTTTTAGGTATACAAGTTTGGATTTTTGTTTAATGTCGGCAGACAGTTTATGACGTTGGTCCATCAAATCGTTCTTCTTGAGAGATCTAAAAACCGGTGGTAGGTCTCGGGAGATGGATATTTTCCCTGTCTGGCCTCTAATGTTACAGGTACACCTCAGCCAACTATTAAGCTGATCCAGATCAATGAAATTAACAAACACTGCATTTGGCTGTTTACTGAGCCGATGGCAGGCTGTAAATAATGTTTTTTTGGCATCAACTACTTTCAAATGTTCCTTGGCCAGCTTAATACAGGCATCTCTTGTGTCAGTTCCACTCTCCCCTGCTGGGCGCTCTAGCCCTGATATAATGAGGGCCCACTTTCTGTCATGTGCATCTTTGTCGATTATCTTAAAGAAGGACACATCACTTATTTTTTTCCGACATTTTTGGCAAGAATTTGTCAATTACAGTGTCCATCTGTTCACTGCAGTCTTGGACACCACTCTCAAGGGTGGTGAGCTTGGTATTGAGCATGGCGAGTTGAGTTACAACACTGGTTATCTGAGTTTTCATGTCGCAAGCATCCAGTTCTTCATGCATTATAACGTGCATTGCATCCAATAAACTTGGATCAATTTCTGATAAAGCTAAATGGCTAGATTTGCGTTTGTCCATTTTTGAAGCTGGTATATATTTACATTTGGCATAGCTAGCTTTCAGATTCAATATAAGTCAGAACAGTCACAGATCCAAATTAGGTAGATTCTCCCATAAAATCAGGTACTAAGATTTAGCACACATACATAAGGGTCCAAACTGTGCAAAACTGGGTAAGCTACTGTTCAAAGCTGCTCTTGTTACAGGAAAATTCACTGTGCACTTGAAATGTATTGTTTCTCAACAGTATGCATGGTGTGCTTCAAAAGGCACCCGCTGACCCTACAGCATGCCCCACTGTGTGTGTACACCCGGAAAAACTCTGTGCTCACAAATGATGATACACTTGTGAAAGTAGTCCAAGTCTTACTGTTCAAGAGCAGTGAACACACCCCCTGAAATTAAAGTATCGACTGGGTGTTACATATTAATTTTCTCGAAATAAGTTCTGAAGCCACTCCACATGAAGGACAGCTGGTCCACCAATACGGCCCCTATGTAGCAGAAACAGGTGACTCAGGCAGTGTGCATGAGGCTAGTTATAAACTCCTGGAAGGTGCTTTGGATGTAGCAAGCTGCCTGGCAGGATCACTGACCCTTCAAAACATACTTTCAACACTTTCAGAGGCAGTTCTTGAGTATTTAACAGTGCTGTCCAGCTGAAAATCTGTGTAGCAAAATTTTCTTTACTTGTAGCATTTTTTCCACTTCTTTACATAAGAAACACTTATCTTTGAGAAAATCTGTAGCAATTTTGAAGAGCTTTGTAGCAAAATGTTGCTACAATGCTCCAGTTGGACAGCCCTGTTTAAGTGATATTTCATGTAATAATGGCCAGAGCCACACAGAAGCTGAGCCAGTGTACACTGCCACCTGGTGGGCTCCTCCTGTTGCAACTGTCAGTTCATGTAAAAATACCGTGGATAGCATACAATACTCCTCAGTGCCCTCGGTCCATGATAATCACCCTCCCAGCAAATATGTAATCCAGAATTAAATGCCTACTGACTTTGATTTTACCTTTCAAGGTCAGACAGCTTTAAATGAAAGCACATGCATCATTTCCCATTCATGTTTAATAGTATCAATGGTCCCAACATTCACCGTTTTCCAGATATAAACCAGAATAATGCCTTTGACTTTAATTTGACCTTCCAGGGTCCCATCTGGTCAAATTAACGTGACAGTTCCACATGAATGTACAAGTGTCATTCCCTATTCGTGTAGTTAACATAGTCTTAAAATGCACTGTTTTCAAAATACCAGGCAAAATTATACAGTGACCTTGATCTGACCTTTTAAGGTCCCTCAAGGTCAACTGTAACAGCCCAAAATGAGAGAATAGTTGTCATTTCCCATTCCTGTTTGATACTTGACCTTCAATTGGATTTTGAAACACACGAAGATGTGGGTTCCCGGGCGTGAGTTTTGCTCAGATTGCAAAATTTACGAGTTTGGCTGCATTCGTTCAAGAGTTACAGCGAAAACTTTGTTGATCAAAGACGTTTGACCTCTAAACGGATCAAAATGGAGGTAAGACATTGACTTAGAATAAGCTTCTGGAACACAGATAGACAGATATCTAAGTCAACTGAAATCCGATGGCCAGCTGATCTCAGTCAAACGTTAGAGCCGTAAGGTCCTTTGCGCGTTGACCACTACAAATTGGGTCAAATATCGAGATATAACATTGAGCTTTGATACGTTTCTGAAACACTGTAAGATGTTTGGCTCCTTGTGAAATTAAGATGGTCAGCTGCTTCTATTCAAGAGTTAGTGAGGAGTAACCAGTCGTGGACAGACAGACGGGCGGACAACGGAGACAAACAATACACCTTTTGGTCCCGTGCATGTCGGTAGGGGCATAAAATGGTAAAAGTGCCTGGATGGAGGATCGCCTTGCTCGGAAAAGGCTGAGTTCATACCTGGCCGGATCACTCCAGTCCAAGTCCGCATAGCGGATGAGGAGGGGTCCAGCCAGGTAGTACCGAGGCAAATGAACGAGGCCACCTTGGGCAGCGGGATCCTCCACAAAGTAGGTTCTATTTTTATCCAGAAATTACAGCTGCACTGTATGTCAATTAAAATTGAGCAACAAATCAATTACTGTGGCACGTTTACGTTTGATTTGGAAAACCAGCACAAACTGCATGGCTTTCCGCAATAAACTTCATGCGCGTAAGAATACTTCTAGATCCTGATTTTTGGCAATACAATGGCACGGCTACAGATGACGCTGCCTCCGCCAGATGTGCAGCAATTGCATTTTGACCCTGAATATCTTCCAAATAAGGAAAGCAACTAGTGTCCTATACCTCTACTAGAATTATACGGATTTTTAATAGGTGGCCATGGATTTCTAATCTCTAGATAGGCCTACCGGCGGCATTATTTCCTTGTCTTTTTTTTCATCATTGTGAGACATCGCTTGCTTATATTCCAAAAATAGGACTGGAACCCTCTACTTTGCGATGTGATACACAACGAAGGAACTACTTTTGGCCATACAACACCTGAATGATTCCGGCTTCTCGACATGCCATGTTATGTTCATGTCAGGCTACAGGAGCGACTGCTCCTTGGCATGATAAGCTCCTTTAACTGCGCTCGTTCCACTGTGCAGAAAAAATCTGAGCAGCACTCTGTTTGAAATCACAGGTGCTACTGCGATGAATCCTCGTCCTTCAGGTTTCCATGCTTGCCCTCATTGCTAGCTTATAATTGCAAGCCATGCCGTACGTTCATTGCCACCGCAACTGTCCGTGACCGTGTGTCACCAGTTATTTTTCAGGTAAGCCCTGTCAGTCTCGTTCTTGTTCCAACATCTCAACCGTGCCCCAGCACAAGTAGGCCTATTCGCTATAGCTCACGAAGCAAATATAAATGTGCAGACTATTCTGTTGATCTAGTATGTAAAAGTACTATTATTGGAACTATATTTTGCGTTTTCATTCAGCAAGCCTAGATGTGACATCACGATCGATTGGCTGCTCAAGAGCTAGCTTAATTCCACCTAAATTAAGATATCTGTCCCAGAATTGTGAATAAATTTCACAGTACATTACATGAACTTATTTTCTATCTTAAACCCAGCATGATTACTTTGGCCGCAGAGACATATTGACTATTAACCCTTAATTTAAAAAAAAAGTGTTTCATAGAATACACCCCTGGAGCCAATGTAATGATTCCCGGAATGGACAACACAAATATGATTTTCAATTCTGGAGTTCTGACCATTAACACACGTGAAGCATTGTTTGTATTGATCCAATAATATTTCATTGACAAAACGTATTATATTGTGGTGAAAAAACAACACATGGAATATTTTAAGGGCAAAAAAGGCCCTTTAATGTTACCAAGGAGGCTACCCGAAAGGAGAGTCCACTCTGGCTTTTTCGCGAGGTCGATCATCTTTGCGGTAATGGGTTATTTGACAGCTATCTGATAAGAAGACAGCGGGTAGTCTCCTTGATGTTACAAATGTTGTGTTCCACAAGAGCGCGCACAAATATTTAATCAAAAACAAAGTAGGTAGTTACTCGATCAATGCGTCACAAGAGCCAATAGTAATGACGTCATAGAGGTGATTTCTTGCTGACAAGAAACCATGCCTTAGTTAAGGCACGGTTCAACATTTTCATCATTTTTTAGTTAGTACTTACAGTACGCAAGGGGAGAGGGGGTTAAATGGGTCTGTACACTTTAACAGAATATGGAAAATGATGGTCAATTTTTTGGCCTATTTTGTGCAATTTTGGTAATGATAATTCATCATTTTTAAAGAACTAATTTGGGGGAGATAGGAGTCATGAAATTTTAAATTAGTACCCTATACTAATTAAAAATGATGATAATGTAAATCATCCTTGTAATTTCGTGCGATAACCTCTATATGGGATAAAACAAATTATTTCATCGCGTATTAGCGCACAATGTCACAAGGTTGAAACACCCTTACATCATGATGGGGTTTTTTTGCTGATTGTCATCAGGAATGGCAGAGTGATTTAAAATTAGTTCCAGTTCAACCGAAGGAAATTTTTAATATCACTTGCTACATAAGGATAAATGACCTACGTCACTTACCATATTCAAAGAAATAACATGTTTTGCAGATACAATACAGAGAAAATGAAACGATAACTGGGTATGGGGCCTACATTAAGGTCTTTCTGGTCCAGTAACTCCAGATAAAGGTACTATTCTCATCTTCTGGATAATTTTCCTTCAAAGTAGAGTAAAAGCTTGTCAGATAAATATAACTTAAGAATGAAACTTCCTTGGTTTATCATTGTTTTTTTTCCCACAGGCATTTTCCATGAAGTCGCGTTTCATGCAATTTAAATCACCTTCAGATAATTCTTCCAATCGAAAAAAAAGTTCAATTTGCCAGGAAATAAAAATCCAACAGGAAAAATTGCATAATTTTACTGACAACCATACAGCCAGGATCTGATTAGACAGCAGGCATACGTAACATGTTGTGCTTGGGTTATTTTGTTTTAGGAATACAGGGTCCCAATGAATAAATTCACTGCCTCTTTTTCCATGTACAGTTTTAGAACACAACGAATGTCAAATTTGTGTCTGTCGTTTTCATAGTTCCTGGAGAATATTGTCTTGGTTTAGCACAAAATTTAATAGAATATGTTTTGGAAGTGTACGAATCAGATTTATAATCCAGCATATGGAAAGGAACCCAAACGCAGCATGGTTGTTTTGGATACGATAGATGGGCCTCAGTTGTCAAGTATACAACTGACCAAGCGTCAATCATGGAGCACTCCCCATGAGCAGATCTAGATTTTTTTTTTTTTTTTGAAAAGAGGGGCGCCTTCAGAGACACTGGGGTCTCCAGCCACCTAAGAGCCCCTGGTAGTGGTGGTAGTGGTGGTGGCGGTGATGGGTTAGGGAGGCCTGGGGGCAAAGCATGGGAAACTCCTGGATTTTCAGGAAATTCAGCTGCACGTTAAACTTGGGGGGCGTCAAGGAAAAGAACCATCGAGCAAAAAGCCTGATTTGAGACACTTTAACTCAGTGTGCGACCAAGAAGGGAAGAGGGGCCTCCCGGACCACTCCCTCTGAATCGGCCGTTTCTGCCTGCAACCAACGAAGTTCTTAGCTACAATCATAATAGTTATCCCATTCTATCTGATAACGGCTGAGTCAGCAGCTGTCCAGAGATGATTAACCCGGTCATACCCCCAACGAAACCCTGGATATATGCACATTGATAGACCTTGCTTCAATTCTCATTCATATGCTTTTCATCAGAAGAGCACTTACGTTGGAACTCTCAAGCTGACGACATATGACATCCTATGATGTACCGCATTTTGAGCCGGTTGAGGGTGAAGGAGTTATATGTTCCCCTTTCCCTACCCGTCTCCATCTCTCTCGCGCGCCACATTCCATCACGTCATCGCACATCCGGTTATGGCGATGGGTGCACCACTTTCAGCCTGGGAAACAGTACAAGGCTTCGCTTATCAAAACAAAACAGCTGCGTATATACATATATATGAATGTCGTCATCAATTTATTTTGCCACATTTACGAAACCATGAACAGTAGAAATATGACATTTGATTGTTATTTATTCTCTTGTTTTGTACAAGAAAACCACTGACACTCGTTCCTTTTCATAACATTACCGAAAGAAAACATCAAACGGCTTAAGAGTTTTCTGTCTTTACTTTTGTTACCACAGCTTCCAGACAAATGGACATCGACACAAATAAATCAAAACTCAAAATATACTCTAATGATATTTGTGCATAGGGCGAATCAATTTATCCATTTTCGGCTCCTTTGTGGTAATGTTAGACAACACGAAAGTTTGGCTTTGGGGTTTTCTTGCAATATTCTGTCTGAAATTTCAGATAGTGCATGGGTTTATCTGCCAGACTAATGCCGCTGTAAGCTAATAACAGAAGACAGACTTACTATATCGGTTTTGTAAGCGATTATAAAGGCAATATCTCCCATCTATTTAAAGGAAAAAATGTGTAATTCATAGAAATAAATATAAATGCATCATGTATACGTGGACCAACACCAAAAAGAAAGCTATGGCATGGTCATGTTTGAGAAGATTGTAAGAAGTCGATCAATTTACCTGCTAACATACAATTGTGTCGCTGATAAGTCATATGTATCGGCATAAATAAAATTTAATGATATATGTATTAAATTCGTGAACACGATTGAATTTGTTACTAAAGTGGGTCTAACCTCGATACGGTGGTCGTTTTCTGGACTATACATGTATTGTATGGACAAATTGTCCGTTCATTGCTGATGACACTTACCTTTCAGAAGGGTTTTTACAGATTAGTTTGTATAAAACTTCGCTGTGAATATCTGTGCTGAAAAGTGTCATACATCGAAGGAGTTTTCTTTGGGCAGCAAACCGCAAACGTCATAAATTGATTTTGTTTATGTCAAAATTTTCCGAAAATAAAGGTGATCTATGCTGCATTACGGAATGAATATCAATCTGTTGTGTGAAATGTGTTATTCCCGAAATGCTGACCAAATGTGGGAAAATTACTTTTTTTTTGTAATTAGCCCTGTTTGTTCATGACAAAACATCTCACTTAAATACTTGTGTGCCAAATTGATACAAAGGTTCAAACAAGATGGTGTATGCTTTGTTCATTAGATAGACAGTTACCTTTGGCAGCATAGCACATGTACATTTTAAGTGTGCAATTTCTCAACTTTTTGAAGATCTCGAAAATAGTTATGAATTACGACACGGCTTTTGCATCGTGATGATAAACAGTGAATGCTGGTTGTACCAGGACATTAGGCATCTGCAAAATATTTTGTGCATTATGAGTAATACTTCACGGAAGGCAGACTTTGATCAGCAAAGGTTACCAGTCGTACCTTAACTCCTGACACAGGAATGATCCACCTAGTGCACGCGTGATGCACATACAAACTCTTCTGATGGTCTTCCCAAATGTAAAGCACAGACAACCAATAGACTGTCAGAAGAATTATGGGATTGCACCCACCCTAAAATGTAGCATCTCTTTTTCCTCCAAGTTACCCAAGGATCAGCTTATCTCAAGAAGCATCATTCTGTTCACTTAGATCAACATATTTTTTCGTAAATATGAAGCATCATTCTGTTCACTTAGATCAACATATTTTTTCGTAAAACCTCAGTGTTTGGTTTGGTTTGATTACTATTTGTAATGGTATACAATTGTGCTTCGAAATTTTACATTCCTTTGAAACCTCATGCTGGATTTTATTGAAAATTGGTTTGAATATGGCTTGATTAAGTCTCTATCACATTTGTTCATATACTGGTTTCAACGCATTTTTTGAAGATTGCAATTCATGTACATGAGCATTTGGTTCATGTTTTAGTGCAGGGATATCAGTGTAAACGTATTTATATTGTGTTCCCTAGAATGATGAGCAGACTCTCTTCAACTTTGGTAGGAACGTATGGGAGAGTGGCTTAGTGATACGCAAACATTTGTTTGGTTCTAAGTCTGGCATGAACGAAACTCACAGTTATTCGTATTGATATGTCTGTTTACTTTTATTACGTTTCACATTGAAATAACAAAAGTGCGGCATTATCAGGAGAAAACTTAAAAGCTGTTACTTTAGCATGGCACATTGTCTTTTTGTGCCCAACCTTTGGTGAATTACATAGTTTGACAAGCGTAGAGCCTTCTGAGACAGTGCTTGCAAAGCATACAACGAAAGTTTTTTATCGTAAATTTGTCCTTACCTTCTGGACAGCATTCAACAAGGCCAATAAGGTACGAGTAAGATAAATACGAGAAAAATGTAATTACTGAGGCGCTTTTTAAGCTCAGTGTCTCAAAATATGGTGTCTCACTACAGCCCTGTTCCATTGCCCCCGGACACAAATAAGTTTGTCTCACCGCGCTCAGTCCAATTTGCCCCATCTCCTGATATTTGATATGGCGTGGAGCTGTATATGGTTCCAAAACTCGTTTCATGTCCGATATATATGGTTTTGCAAGATTGTTTTATGGTATAAAAACACATATAACTTCACTCTATAAACCAGTTTTGACTTAAGTTTTACGTTTGTAAATATGGAATTATTTTGGCCCAATTGTGTATCCGTATTTTGTATCACATCAACTGTGATAATGGCAACAGTATCCATATATGTTCACAACATTACAATGTAGTTTTGTACTTCTTCCGGTCTCTAGCAACTTTGTTTAAGGTTGCTCTTCACAGATTTTTAATTTTTATTGCAATCACCTTTTGGGTACACTTCTGTTCCTTCGAACCCATAGTTTTTCAACATGCCGGGTTTTTTTTTAATTTATCAGAGAATTTCTGTATGTTTTGGCAATTTTTTGCATATCCAAAACTACAGGCTAGACGCCCATCAAGCTCTGTGGAGAGTATCTTCACTTTGTTCCAGCTAAATCTGTTCACTAAATGGTGTTGGCATTTATTCTGATTTAGACGAACATTTGTATTTCCATATGACATAAAGCAGATAATGTTATGATACACGAATCCCACTATTAATATCTGCATGCACATATGGTTTTCTGTAATATCTTGACCGGCCCTTTCCCAAACCTGTTCGGAATTTAAGATCACCTGTTAGGAGCCTTCTATTCTGTGAAGGCGCTTGAGTCTTCAAGATAGCGTATAACTAATACGTATTCCATCACTATGACAGAACTAATTAGGTTTTTTTATTACTCACTTTACAAAAAGTCTGATGACAAAAATATAACAACGCAACGCAAAAACTGAATACATTTTTTTAAGATAATGGTGAATATTTGTGAGCAATATGTGCCAATATGAAGCTTAAAATCCTCACCACAGTGTCATCAAATAGCTCTCATCTTTTTTTCTTTTAGTAAACTTTCCAAAAGTATGAAAAATGAATCTAGATTAATCACTATGTTGGTCACAGAGGCTTGGGTCACTGTATTCAGTAAAACATGAAATGACGGGTCAAATATGACCTTTTAACTCCATTTTCTTTTGCAAATATGTTAAATATTATCGTACAGTAAGTGCCAGTCAGCCCGTCGTATATCCATAACATAAACTTTTGATTAAATAGACTCAAGAGCTTGTCTGGCGTCATGGGAATGACGAACAGATTGCAAAATTGAAACATCTCGATATCGGAATTTACGTTCACATGATCCTCAAATCGCCTGACTTACACCTCCACATATGAAACAAACACTACAGTGAAATTTCGATCGCAGAAAATGCATTTGCATAAAATAAAGAAGAAAAAGTGAGCCATATCAATCCATTGGATATGAAACGAGTTTCCTTCATTTGCTATGCATCAGGACTTCAGAACCTGAATGTATAATTGCATCAGTAAGCTTGAGCAAATGTTAACCCTTTTATCTTTAACTGGAGATTGAGCCTCAGACTTTCTTTGCATGACATGGGCACTACGCAAAGAGCCGATGCCAAGGGAAGCTGTTGACCTGGATAATGTTATCTTATATTGTTCTACGTATGCAGCTCTCACCAAAACGTGCTTTTGATTACTGTTGAAATTAATCAAAAACATTGACATGATGGTTTCAGCATGTTCAAAGATTGCACAATGTTAAACCTTTACTTTTATTACTTCGACGCCAACTGTAGCGGCTTTGTTCCATTCTCTTCCGTTTACTAATGCTAGTTTATCTGACAGAGAAATTGTATCCGTTGAGCGCTATTTAATTACTATAACACACCTGATGAACAATAAAATTGCGATGTTCTGTCAGATTGTGGTTCTTATGTGCCTTACTAATTCCATTTTGCTCGTTTTCAGTGATATGCGGGTATTGTATATAAAATACGCAATTCTTGTAAGTTTCGAAAGGGAAATATGTCGTCTGGCTGTCACCATCATGGAGACGGACGACATTTGACCCGCCGGTTTTGGTCTGTTTAAGGGGGAAATGATTCATTCTGATGTGGATGGCCAACAATCTGTATCACTCCAACCCTGAGGAATAAGACAGCGATTAGCTTCAGGGTCAAAATACACCACGCTTATGCATTGTGACATATGGTTTTCTTCATCTCTTTGACAACGCTTGCACCAAAAGCCCTGCAGCACCTGAGGAAAGTGTTTTCAAAACTATCACCAAAGATGGTTCTCGTGAAGACCTGGGTCTGTTTTTAGTAATTACATTTCATGGTCTGTTTTTTATAGATTTTTGCTGCCGCTCTTTGTCGTCGTAAGGCAAAAGAAAAGAAATGAGATTTGCATGTATTGAAATATATGGATTCCTTTATTTTGATCGCACCTGCACTATAAAAGTATACATTGTATATTTTCTTTCTTTGCCACTAAGTTTGGACTACTGCTGTTGTTTGAACGAGGATTGTATTTGAATTCCTTTATGGTTAATTTTAAAACTTTAAAATTTTAAGGAAGGCCACGTGATCGACGATGACGAGCGCTTCGTATTAAGTACAGGGCTTAAGTATACCTGAGTACATGAGCTGAAACTTTATCATCTAATAAAAAACTGTATCATCTAATAAAATACTAGTCAACTGCTTCTAAATGTAAGTATGTGAATAAATTATCTAGACTTACAGACAACTTCGCGGTTATCATATCACTCATATTGGATAGACGAGTATAATTTGGTTACTTCAAACCATTTAGTCGCACACATCAAAATCAATATGCATTAACATTTTCCATGCAAACAGCGATATGTCGTCTGCATTCAAAATGCACATTAGCATCATAAACTGCGAATAAGTTGTATATCCGTACCTTCTAAAATAATTAAATTAGAAGGATAACTAATCTGGCTCAGCGAATCTGCCAAGAAGGAGTAACTTCTTTATTATGATTTTTCCAAATTGCATATATATAGTTACAATATGTGCAGTTCAGTTCAATGTTTTGTTTCTGTGGAGGTTTTCCATCTTGTATGTGCATGGGGGACGGATTTAAGTGGGATGCATAGCAGGGGCTTTGGTACGACCAAGGGGCGCTATATCGGGCCACGTTTTCCCCGTTTTCCAGGGCACGAGAGGGGCATATGACTATTATATAAACATGTACCAATGCCTTTTCGAACAGTGCATAAATCATCACTGTACTAAATGATTGAGAATCATGTGTAGACTATCAACAGTCACGGTTATATGGAGTGGTACAGTGATCGCACTATACCAACTGAACTGGATGACAAAACTTGCATATACAACATTATAAACCTACAAAGTATTCCAGTTAGTATGTTTGCAATTAGGAATATTATGCTGGATTTGATCACATGGACTCACAAGCTGAAGGCAATTGAAGATTTTGTTTTTCACATGGAAAGCAAGATTATTTTTCTCTGTAATACTTTAATATGTCTAACACAAAAGAAAGATGAACATTACCCGGATTACTTTCGAAATTGAAAAAATATATATTTATAAAGACCGAAACATACTCTGTGTGTGTGTGTGTGTGTGTGTGTGTGTGTGTGTGTGTGTGTGTGTTTTAATGTTCCTACTTGTAATTTGCAACAATAATCACGTGACAACATTTGAGCACTTTCACTAAGAATACAATTTGAATAAAATAAGGGAAACGTGAAGGATATATCGTTCGACTGGGCTATAGTAGTGCGTCATATGCTGATCACCGTTCCAATAAAGTTTTTAATGTTGTATGCTACTTGCACATTTCATTAATAAAAATGCAGTACCATGTGCATGTGTCAGAAAGCATAGCATGCAGTTTAATTTAATTCACATAATTGGCCCCGTTTGTTCAAATCCATCTTTTAATATTTGATGGTGGAACAGACTCACGCGCCACATGTAACAATTACTCTGGATCAGAATGTGTAACTCTTTGTTCTGACAACTCAATAGCAACACGATGTAATCTGCATGAGCATGTCACATACCGATTGCCACATGATATACGTTGAAAGAGTCCAAAGCCAAGAAAGGGGGGGGGGGTGCTTACATGATCATACTGGAGATATACTGTTTTTATGTCGCTCTTTACCCTTCCTCATACAGTTTTTTATATCATTGGGACAGTGACACCCCTCGGAATAAAAAGATCTGGTACACCACCTTACTGATGCTTGTCTGCTTTTCAACAAATTGAGAGTCCGATTTATAGCATGCAAAACTGGCGGGAGTCATGCGGTATGAGGCCCAGCGTACATCAACCACCAGTCTGAACATTATGGGATCAGATTTCCGCGCCAGATTAGTGGCCAATTTAGTGAACACGTCTTAATTATTTTGGTAGGAAAGTGCGTGTGTTGGTATATTGGTTGTGGTAACTTGTGACGGGGACTATGTGTCCGGAGCTGGTGCCTTGCTTTTGTACACAAAGGATTCGAGACTGACAGCTACTTGAGTACTTCAATATGTTAATTAAGCACTTGCTGGTGACATGGACACTGCTTCTACCTTCAGTATCTCTGGCATCCAGATCATCATTATACAGATACGGTAGGCAGCCGTTAAACAAGAGAGAATCTTACCGATATCACAGCAGCAAACGGGACAGATACCATAACCCGGAAAAATACAAAAATCATCAAAAGAACAAAGTGGAAGATTTAGGGAAAATTTTAAAACGCCATGTTCAGTCTCTGCGAAGAACTAAAAACAGACAAGTGGAGTTAGTTTTTTTAGTGGACAGCTCGGCTAGTGTTGGACGTGAAAACTTTGAAAATGAAATTAAATTTGTAAAGAAATTGCTTGCGGATTTTACTGTGGATAGAAATACTACACGAGTTGCTGTGATTACGTTTTCGTCTCCTAGTCGTGTCATACGACATGTGGACCATCTACGTTATTCTGATGATGTGCATCATAAATGTTCATTGTTACAAGAAGAGTTACCATCCATTGCGTATACGGGCGGAGGGACCTTCACCCTGGGAGCCGTACTGGAAGCTCAGGTAAGACAGCGCCCAGTGGCACCACTCGCTCTAACGAAGACAAATTACAGCAAAGGATACATCAAACCTTTCAGAACGTGAGATAACGTGCGTGTGATCACTGTGATTGGGGCGATAATTTGCCACTTTTTGCTGTAAAACATGCAAAGAGCTTCTTCCACTCGAGATGCATGTAAGAGTAGTTGGCGTAGTGCCTGGTTTGTATGTTTTATCATAACTTCCTGGCAGGTCTGTGCCGTTATGTGTGGGCCCTCCCACTTGCCATCAGGTAGCCCAATGATCTTTCTCCCTTGGGAGCCTGGTATCCCACTGTACGTGGCACCTAAGCATTATCACACGGCATACCTGACTTGTTTTTTTTAACTTCTCTTACACAGTACATGAAAACGAAGTACAGTAAGACAATCATCATTTTCCCGGATTGCTCTCTCTCTCTCTCTCATTTTTTTTTCTTTGCCATAGTGTGTGAACGTCCCTACACAGAATGTGGAACCTGTCTTACATTAAGATGATGTACGGGGACTGTTGCATAACTGTCATGTGTTGAGGTACATGTTAAATGAGCCTAGTCAGGGACGGAAATTGCAACTGGAAAAAACGTTCAGCTCCTACACTTGAACCACAGGCGAGGAACTGCATTGTTAGAATTTTGTAAGTGGTACTTCCGAAAGGTCATGTGTTACAGCACCAGGGAAGCATGGTGAGCCCCAAAATAATGCTAAACTTACTGGCAGGGAAAAGGGGAACATTTAAGCACAACTCGTACATAAAGACGCTTTCCGAAAAAAAAAGTTATAAACACAATGACCTAAGTATTTCCTGACTTGTCTTGGCATGTGTAGCAAAAAAAGTCATCATATTATGGGATGTTTGTGCGCAAAGGTTCAACATCGTTTTAAATATGTTCAAATGTGACACCCAGTGTATAAAATCCCGCCGCCGTTTTATATAGATAAGCTTTATTGTACATAGGCCTATACCTTGGTATACAGTGTCGTACATACATAATTCATTAAGACATAAAGCACAAAACACATTATATGTATACAAATAAGAGGAATGTTTTATTGGTAGAAACAAGAAATATCCACGCTGCAACACGAAGTGTAAAATGTTCCTATGCTTAAATGGACCACTCTCCCTATTCTTTAGCAATCAAGTCACGCCATTGTCGTATGTAAACGGACACCAAACCAGAGACCAAGTAACAGGAGACGACTTAGTTCCGTTAGTCGATCGAAATACGCCAAAAAAAATTCTTTGCTTACAACAGTGCTTTTGTAATGTGAAAATTGGTTCCTGATTTTGCAACCACCCCCTCCCCACCCCCCATCCCCACTCCACCCCATCCCCCGGTGTAGATGACCTGTATGTTTTGTAAAAGTGAAAATATTCTGCAGTTTCTATTTCCTTTGCTAATTATTTAATACATACAAAGCCAATAAATAATTTTACCTACTCCTTTTTGATATCTTTATGCTGAAAAACCTTGTTTTCATCTAATTGCATATTGTAATTCTCATTTCTTTTTTTTTTTTTATGATGGGTATCATGACGAACTTCTTCAGACAATGGGGTACCTTCTCAAAAGGGCAGGTCAAGGTCAGGGAAACACTTGCCACAAAAGCACAAAACTTGTTTTGGGGTGGGTGCACGTGTTTGTTTTACATTATTTTTGTAACTGCACAATTGTGTGCATACAACCATTCAGGTATTATGTGCATGAATTGCAAGACTTGACATTAAGGAATTTTTTGTTATTTGTCCCATGGTACACTTTGTTGAAAGTTTGGACAAGAAAAGGGTTAACCTCCATTCAGCTCAAGATGTTTGTTTGCCCTGCCTGATTTTTTTTGTCCCAGATAGTAGGACTTGCCGTAAAATCAAGCCCTGAATTGCGAGTTGTGTGTATTCAAATGTGACCAAAAACAAAACACACAAACAAAAAAGAAGAGTTATCTGTATTTGCCATCAATTGCAATAAAAAATGCTAATTTGCTGCTTAACTGAAATCCCAATTTGTTATACCACAACGACCATTTCATATAATCCTAAAATCTGTTACCAGATGTTTGTAGATGTTGCACAAGGAAGAAGCCCCCCCCCCAAAAAAAAAAAAAAACAAACAAACAAACAAACAAACAAACAAACAAACTGCCGGAGAAGTGAACAGACCATATTTGATATTATCAATGTGTACTATAATGCTATAAAAAACGGCATTAAGACAAGAAACTACAAGGCAGAAATATTTCAAAGCGTGTTTTAAGTTACTAGTAATATACCGCGCGGAAAAGTTGTAAGAAGTTGTACTGTGTGTTAGCCTGGTCGTGTCCGGGCAAAATGGAAAACGTGGCTCTGGTATTGTTCCTGGTACAATCTTCCGCTCACTGTGACCCCTCTTAATTTTAGTTTATATATGTGTTTTTGATGGCAAGAAGTGATCAGACCAAGGGGGTTGCCTAGGAATTTTCACTGCCCAACTTTATTCTTTATTTCAAACATGTGGTGTCTTCCATCTGACATGCATCTGCACAGTGAACCATTAGTTTTAACTCACCTAATTGCCTGCTACGTCATTTAAGCCCTCACCCCTTATATTACATAATTTTCTTCACGTCTGATATTTTACAATCACCAAGGAAAACTGAGAAAGCAAAACTTAGGGTATTAAACAACCCTAGTATCTAGATCATGTTTACCCAGGGCAAGAAAGAACAGGGGTTTAAGGCCAAACACGAGCAACATATGCCTTCGACTCGGGATATGTTTTACAATACTTTTGTGTGGTAGAACTACTACATCCAAAAGACTAAATGGCCCAGATTAACAGCTTTTTTCCATGATATTTGAGTGTATAGTTCCCAATACACTCTGTGGGAAGCTGATGAAAAATCTAAAACATGAGACTCAAACAGGGAATGTAATATTGGAACCCCAGGTACGTTTCCGTAAATAAGCAAAGGAGACTATTAATGAGGCTGTTACAATGGTTTTCAGAGGTCTTGTTTTCACGACTTTAATTTAAATGATAATATTTTGCTGTTTTATTAATATGTAGGCATCTCATAAACACAGAATAACACATGTACTTCATGACGCAAAATTGTCATTTTTCATTGTGGGATACAGTATTACTGGATCCAAATACTGTAGAAATTGAACCCTCAATACGAAATTGACTCTTTCAAGGGTATGCGGGTACCTAAAATATTTTCTTATAAGTTAATCTGAATCATAACGTAGGTTTGTTATAGAATACTTTTAGATTTGACAGGAGAAGAAAAACCATCATTTCAGTGGAGCACCAATGTTCCTACCCTAAAATTGAAAGCTCTATGTCAGTGACTTTCACTGTGTCTTATTGGACTGCAGTGTGCGTAAAGTGTCCCAAGAAAAACTGTCACATGCTTGCATTGGGTGCCTGCCACAATGGCGGGATTCCTGTGTTTCATTGAAACAGACTTCTCTTGTTTGAAGAGGCGCGTTTCCCAAAGTCTGCTCCAGACTTTTATCAAGACTTTGTCTGCGTTCTTTCGACCACTGAACCATTCAGGCAGGGTTAAAGTTAGCAGGATTCTATCCACCATCCTAACACTTTAATATAGAAAAAATAATCCCCAGTCCAACACTCTAGCCACTGGGCCACAGAAGGTGGGATGTGCCAGATCGTAATTTAATTTGCCTTTCGCAAGTACAATTATAGTTCTTTACACTCTTGCCGTCAAATGTCAAATAGGTCAGCAAATCAAGTGGGTCAGGACTGAGCTTGAAAAATGGACACTATGGGACATTTAGCATTCCACTTCCGTTAACTAAAATTGAGTTTTTTCTTTTTCTTTTTAATGTTGGTACATTTGTGATATTTTGGGGTCTAAGTTCATTAACCTTCTTAGCGATCTGTCTTTGAAAAGAGAGCACTCGCCTTCACCTCATAGCCTTCTAATTCTTTCGAAGCCAGCTTGCTGTGGAGCGGATTGATCTGCCCCAACATAAATATATGACTGGTCGCACCCATCTGTTTCGACATTAATTTTGGTCATACCCTACGGATCAAAAGGTGATAAAAATTGG
Source organism: Hermodice carunculata (assembly GCA_964020975.1). Lineage (NCBI taxonomy): Eukaryota > Metazoa > Annelida > Polychaeta > Eunicida > Amphinomidae > Hermodice > Hermodice carunculata. The sequence goes on along the minus strand of OZ026629.1, from coordinate 40,039,630 downwards.
TCACACAAATGTGTGTAACACTGTATTGGATTTTATGGACACAGATTGCAGTGGGATGCACAAACTCCAAATTAAACCACATGGGGCTACAGAATAAGCGACCATGGTGCCATGGCATAGGAAAAGGGCACAGAGCCAGAGCCAGGGCCAGGGCCACGTTTTCTATTATGGCAATATGCCAATTGATCTGCCCCAGCATAAATATATGATTGGTCGCACCCATCTGTTTGGACATTAATTTTGGTTAAGTTGTCAACTTGTTCAAAGCCATACTGTGGGCAACACCAAGAGGAGTCTTTGTCTGTTGGGTAGACCTTTCAAAGGTCATGTGTATGATGCGTGTTGTCTGAGAAATTAAAAGCACGTGGCACTTCCCTTAATGTGTTCCATCTGATCATACTCTTACCTTCAAGACCCGCCAGACATTAAAATGAGCTAATTGAAAATAATCTGACCGTTGCCGTATAAATTGTATGAGTGGGTGATACTTTGTTTTTGCGGAAACCTTGGGTTTTATCAGCGAAAAGAAAGACCTGAATTGATGATATGAATGAAATGTACCAAACAGAGAGAATCTGTGCCAGATATAGTAAACAAAACACTATATGCGAACCAAGAACAGCATATTATGTAAAAGGCGGCAATTCCGTGTACTTGTCAAGTTCAGTTTTCAATGGACATAATTGCTGTGACATCTGACATGCCCCTATCACATCGCTTCCGTCAGCTTGCGTCAGACTTCCGTGAGAAACTGAGATTCTAATATTCTCCGATGTATCAAAAATCAATGTGAACCATATATAATGAAAAATGGATTTTAATGTGCCGCCTGTTTGGGAACTTCAAAGCACTTCTGAAAACTGCTTTCATTACAGTGTCGTTATGAAAATATAAAAAGTGAATCAGGTCAGATTATGTGGTTTGCTTTAACGTATCATACTATGTGAAGGGCAACAGATACGAGAAAAAATGTTCATTTGTCACACGTGACGTACCCCTTACTTCTAGGCCAGACGCCTTTCATCATCTTTTGATCAGGTTTCGTCTACAAAAATCAAGCAACTAGGTATTGTTATTGACGGAGAACGCATGTGCATTTCTATTTTTGTTTTTCTCTATAGCTAGACCTATATGTTGAGAAAAAAAAATTCCGACACATATGGTTTGTGTCACCGTGCAATGTATTTAAGTTACGGGTGGTCGGGTGAATCAATTCTGTAAATGTTCGTTTGGCAAGAGGAGTGGTAATCGTTTGTAAGGGAAAAACAGAGAACTCGCTCTGAGCAGCAACTAAAGTGGCCCCAATAAGGAAATGTTACCACCTGTAACATAATGCTGGACTTATTCTTTTCAATAATTATAGGAATGTTGAGTAAATTACCATGTAGATAACTTACAGTGAATATTATTAAGCCCTATTCCTCCAGCATGTAACTTACTTTTGACGACAAAATAAAACAAAAAGAATCTCTGTACTTAAGATCAGTCAATGAATTAATGTGATATTAACTATAAAACTATAAAAATTCCCAAAGCCAGTTTATCAGAGAATGTTCAACGATATACATATATGGGAGAGACAGTACCCACTCAGGTAAGAAAGTTTGCACCAAAACATATTTGAGCGTGCAGAATCAAATGGCTATTGTTATGTATGTATGTATGTATGTATGTATGTATGTATGTATGTATGTATGTATGTATGTATGTATGTATGTATGATGTATGTATGTATGTATGTATGTATGTATGTATGTATGTCGACGCAGTTGCTATTTTCCCTAATATACTTCATTTCTTTCTCTCCTCTCGTTTTTTTTTTCTTTGCGACTTAAACTCATACATCGCTGGAGCCAAAAATTCACATTTGGCGTGGGTGTAGTACCCATGGCGAAGTTTTGCATATCGTTCAAAACAGTCAACAGGTTAAAAATATGTAAATCAGGGCCATTCGAAAATGGCATTCGTATCTGGCTTAAAAAGTATATAGAGGCCCAAATGTTGGTTCTATCGGTAAGTTGGTTGGGGCTGGACATCACTGGGATGCATTACTACACTTACAGAATGTACATGTATGCTAGTTATGGACACTTCCAAATTGTAATGTTGACTATCATAAAAAAACTGTTATAGACAGAGGTACCATTCCAACTTCAATTCATAGGTTTGTACTGCAGATGCGTCGAATGAATCGCCAACAAAAGTTGGAGAATTTAAAATCATGCTGATGAAAATTTTTACGGCAGAATATCTTCAAAACATTCAAAGATAGAATTGGAATTCCAAGTTCAATCCATGGATTTTGTCCCATGCATGGGCACATCGACTGAACAATGGACAAAGTCTTAGCGTTTTGCTTTATGCTTATCTTATCAAATTCATAAAGCCTGAATGTTTGAACATCTTCAAAACTATTATTATAAAAAGAGATGCCACTCCATCTCCGTTTATATGTACAGTCGGCAGATCCAATTACAAGTGAACAAAAGTTGTAGGATTTTAATTTATACATCTTTTAAGGACACACGGACAGATTTTTCTTGGTTTATATATATATATATAGAGAGAGAGAGAGAGAGAGAGAGAGAGAGAGAGAGAGAGAGAGAGAGAGAGAGAGAGAGAGAGAGAGAGAGAGAGAGAGAGAGAATTCATGCTAAAATTCCTTTATAGCCATAGCGTTGGCACCGATCGTTTTGTCAGATTATGTTTGCATTTGGGTTATGTAAATACGCATTGTAAAGTCCCTGTGCGTTTGTTTCAGTCTGTTGTACCTGTATCAGAGATTGGAACCGATGGCTAAATTCTTAGCCATTTGGCCTAAAGAGTTAATCCAACTGTAGCCGGTTATTGGTACATGTAGTCGACGGCTGACCTGGTTTCTGTCGATGTGTTTTGTAAATAATAACGTAAAGCACATATTATGCCTAATACCCAGACCCTTTATTCGTTCATTGGAAGTCGCCTTTGATATTTACGGCAAACAGGTAATTAATTAATTACTCCACATAAATATCTGAATGCTCATGATAATGCTGTGCAAACAAACAAATGTTTCAATATTCCTTATCGCTGCATGCAAAACAGCTTTACCGAGACTGGATGAAACCATGAACTTGTATCATTTACGGTGTTCTCAGCATCACAAAACACCCACGCACATTGTCACCTCAGTCGCCGGGTCAGCCAAAAACTATGGCTGCCGTGAAAAATTATAGTTACCTGGCCAACTTTTGCCGGCTTTGCCTAAGGTTCGTCTGAGTTAGTTGTTCCCATTTCTAATGTGTACCTATTTTTATACTGCAACGTATCACTTTATATATTCCTCTGCATGTTTCACTGACTGAATTTGTATGCAAATTGCAAGATATGCCATACAAAATTATGTTCCTTCACATGTCACTCTGATTTTGGTCGGACCTGAATATCACAGAGTTAATGACAACTCCAAAACAGTGTGGAACACTTGATATCGTAGCACTTTTTCATGAAAACAGTCCCCCTAAATTCCACGACTGTAACTTTGAACCCTTGGTGAGTAGATAATACGTTATGAATAGGTCCGCTTTATTTAAGCTACACAGCTATGTTAAAGAGAGCCATACATATGTCATTGTGGCCTTATACCACACAAAGCACCATTATTACCAAACAGGTGCACACACTTGATATGGCGGGTGCTTTTACCATATGTACCCTTCTGGTACATGGCACAACCCCCTTCACCTCTAAAAACATTACACTTAGCAGTAACCCTTTCCCTTTGTGATTTTTTCCAGTTTTATATAGCCAAAAAGAAATGTCTAATCTGTTTTGTGTTTAAAACTGGCAGATGTTGTCAAGGCATTCAATCCAAGTTTTTTTGTGCTTGGTGGCGTTTAAGCTTGTAACCATTACGCCCAATTTGGCACATTTTAATGTAATGACATGAAAAAAAAAAAAAAGGAAGAAGCGAATTTTAGTCAAGGTTAGCAACAACAACAACAACAACAACAACAACAACAACAACAAAAGAAAAAGAAATAAAGAAATCCGCATGAGGAAATGTGTATTTTTGGGAGGGGGGGGGTGTTGCAACTGTACATACAATTATTATATAGACCCTGGTCTTGCAGATGTTTGTTTTTACGCCGTAAGTGCACAAAAGAGACATCATTGGCTCATCTTTTAGCACGCACAGCTGAAGGTAAATTAAATGAAAAATCAGATACTTTTCTGCTTCATTAAAGTATGGGATACACTTCATTACATAAACAAAGATTATTTTGGAGATATCTACCATGCAGCTCTGGTTTCACTCTGCGCTGTTAAGTTTTAAAAATTACAGGAAGTAAATAGCATTTATGCTAAAAATAAATAACTACCACGGTTACTAGTAAGTTACCGTCGGTAATATGTTGCACTCATATGACAAAAAATTTGTGTTTTGTTAGTTAGTAGCATGTGGGTGCCATATTTAGCAGCAACGTAACTGCAACTTTTGATACAGTAGCAATGTAACTACAGCCTTTCATACAGTAGCAATGTTACTCCAGTTTTTCATATAGTAGCAGTTTAAATGCAGTTTCTCATACAGTAGCAATGTAACTGCAGCATTTCATACATAGCCTTTTGCTGGGTGCTAATCTCAGCTACTGAACATCTGTGAGTATATATCGTGTAAATATGTAGATGTTTTATTTGATCTTTTACGGACATCATTCATATTTTTTTATTGTATTTATTGTTCATAGTGTTGTATTCCATTGTTATGCTGTACTTTAATATTGTGCCGATTCGACTAATGTGTCAATAACGACTCGCTTTATCAATAAAATTGTCACTTACTTACTTAGTGGTAGCTGTATTTGTATAGTGGAATTAATTTACAATACATTTTTACTTATTTTTACTTGTATGACCTGTGTTGCGTGTTAAATGCCGCAATCTGCAGAGAAAGTGGTGTTTGCATGAGGAAAAACAAGACACAGTAAGGTGAATCTAGTTAATGCAGACTGTCTCAGTTATCATCATCATCATCATCATTATCATCATCATCATCGGCATCATCTCCAAAACACTCTTTCGCCTGCTTGTAAACTAAACCTATCGACTTGATCAACATATAAGTAGCCTTTTGCAGTAAACAAAAATAACTTGCGTGATAAACATGTTGAAACTGACTTACTTATGAGGAAAACGCCATTTTTGCATTTGTTTCATAACATACCCGCCAGTGTATGTTCTTGTGTTATGAACAGATTCTATAGTACTATCAAGTTCTATGACACTGACCTTGTCTGTGCCCTCTCGGCATCTGACCTACAAAAACGATTTGTCTGTCACCTAACAGTGTTCCAGACGTTTAAAGTGCTATGATAAACGTGCTTCCGCCATCACATTAGCATGACCAGAAATTCGAGACTCCTGGTAATTTTGAGTGTCAACAAATCTATGTCATTTGGGCTGGCAAATAATGTCATATACTGTCACGAGGTTTACAGATTTCAACAAAGACCTGGCATTTCCAAGCACCAGATATCGTTCACTTATGCGTGACTGTGTTACTCATTTTCATTTTGCTAGACACTTGTCATGATTTAATTCTTAAATCCTTTCACACATTTTTTTGGGGGGGGGGGGGGAGGGGAGCGACGGGCAAAACAAGAAAGAGGAGATTTGCTTATGGCATATCTGTTCACATGTCGTGATAAGAAACATTGGCCCTGCAGATGTAGTGGGTGATTCATTAAGTCTACCACGATTTGCAACAATCACAAAATACTGCAATAAGACAGGGCAATACCTACTGCAGAATAACAAAGTTAACGTAAATGTTAGTTCCGTACCCTTTTTTTTTACACACTTTTAAACAGTGATTGTGATCAACACTTCAAAAAATAATTTCAGGAATTTTAAAAACAAATTCAGGATTTTGAAGCGAAAATCGTGAAGCCGTGGCCGGCCAACTTCAAGTGCCTTTATGTTGCACTGGGCATAATGTAACATGTAGTCAAAACCAGCTACTTTTGCATTATTATCTAAAGCTTGTTTAACTGCTTTATTAAATATATATGTTGAATCTTGGTCAAAAATATGTGCAAGTGGATTTTTTGAAATATCTTTTATGTAACTAATTAATCACATCTGACCAATCAGCCTTCTTACGTTACCATTCTACCCAAATAGCTTTCCATTAAATGGTCGATGACCGGCTGCATACTATTAACCAGAGTAAACCCATCGTAACTGCATTCTTAGATTTACAGATGCACTTTGATACAATCGACCATCCGATATGCAGTTATACATTAAGACATTATGGCATATCTGGGACTGAATATGCCTGGTTTTTGTCTTATCTTGAAACCTGGTTTCAGGCGGCACCATGCAATGGGCGACTTCCTAGCACACAAACTATTAAACTTGGCATGCCGCAAGGTTCCTCACTCTGATCTGCCCTTTTTTTTTAATCTACACATGTATTAATTATTTTACAACCTTACTAAAGCGTATATAGTAGTAAATGCCATTTATTTGCAGACGCTGCAACCATCTACAGTGCTGAAGCTTCCTTAGTGCTAAAATGGACTTTCGCACAGATCTCTGTGACACGTCTGAGTGGTTCTCACGTAACGAATTTTGAAAAAAATATTCGGAAGTAATACCATGACTATTGGTTATTGTAAACCCTGTGGAAACGACCGATGTCAAATTAAAGTTAACAATGAAACGTTAGCTGTTGAAAACTCCATAAACCTTCTTGGAGCAACTGACACGACCAATGTGTACTCTACCTTCATATTTGTTTAAGGTTGTTTACAGCCGCGTTATTTTACCATACTTTGACTATTGTGACGCTGTTTTGAATAATTGTTGTGTATATGTATATATATATATATATATATATATATATATATATATATATATATATATATATATATATATATATATATATATATATATATATATAACAGAGACTGCAAAACCGATGTGCGAGTATGATCACTGGTATTTTTGATTATACAGTCAGACCCTGAGTTACTACTGGCACAATTAGGTTGGCAGTCACTTGATAAGCGTAAAAATTTTCATTTGGGAACTCTAACATACAAATGTTTTTGTGGCTTATCTCCGGAGTGTTTAGCAGTCAAATTTTAATTCACTTGTGACACTCATAGTTTCAACTACAGAAGCTCTTATAAAAAGAATCTTTATGGACCAAAGTGTAACAAAACAAAATTCAGACGGTCTCTTGCACAGAGCTCACGAATTCATGGAACGCACTGGAACCTGATTCCAATTTCAGGAATTACTCGTCGGACATTTTGTTTTAATTCTGGTATACTTTATATACTGCATTGTGCTTTTATATATCATATGTGTGTGTGTGGGGGGGAGGGTGTATTGTATTATATATACATATATATATTGTGCTGCCGTATTTGGTGCTTCGGGGTGCCGGCTTGAAAGGAACAGCAAGAGCTTTATTGGAAGTGTAAATATGTATTGTCAATTTGTTTCCTAGAATAGTGTCTTTAAGTTATTCCAATAAAAGGTCCATGACGAGATATTTTACAGAATGCATCACATGGCTTGAGTGTTGTTAAATGGGGAAAAGTTCGGATGGACTGGACAGCAGCCAAACGGGCTTTCCGTTGAGATACTGAATTGATGAAAATTGGTCTGGCGCTGATAAGAAGGCTGCCTGTCAGAAAGGATAGATGAACAAGCAAGGATAACAAGCCACGGCAGCAGTATATAGCAATTGGCTACAACAGTATCCCAAGAATCGGGTATATGCAGCGGATCGTATTACTATCTTGTAAAGCGTTTCATTCACAACGGCTTTATTTGGATTTTTTACTTTTTTTAATTGTAAGTTATTTACTGTCGCAAGCAGATAGACATTACGGTCACTACTTCTAGTCTGGAAAACTGTTAAGATTCATATAATATAGATTGTCAACAGGTCACACGTGCCAACGGTCATTGGAAAACAAGATCGGAAAGACAAAAATAATTCATGTGTCCGATCATGTTCCAATGCAATACCATGTTCTGAACTTTTTCCTTTTGATGCATCATAAGCCTTGGGACTAATGTTTTTGTTTTGTTTTGTTTCGTTCTGTGTTTTGATTTTTTCGTGGTTTTTTTTTTTTTTTTTTTTTTTTTTTTTTGTTTTGCTTTGTTTGTGTTTTGTTTGTTTTGTTTGTTTTTTTTTTGTTTTGTTTTTTTTTTAATTTTGGTTATTTTTTATTTTTCGTTCTGTTTGTTTTGTTTTAGTTTTCATGTTTGTTTTGTTTTAGTTTTCATGTTTTGTTTTGTTGTGCTCTGTTGTACTGTGCTGTGTTGTGTTGTGTTGTATTGTGTTGTGTTGTGTTGTGTTGTGTTGTGTTGTGTTTTGCTTTGTATTCTTTTTCTTTGCTTGCTTTGCTTTGCTTTTTATCTGTTGTTTTTTATTAATCTGTTTTGTTTGTTTCGTTTTGTTTTGTTCATTGGTTGTTGCCTGTTCTGCTTTCTTTTGTTGTTTGTTTGTTTGTTTTTGTTTTTTTGTTTGTTTTTGTTTTTTTTGTTTTTTTGTTTTTTGTTTTTTAAATTTTAGTGTTTTCCGTTCTCTTTCTTTTTAAAGTTGAACTACTGTCTCATGTGACATTGTGAACTACAGTTCACTGTCCGGAGATATATTGTTTAACGGTATGCTACGATAACATTCTTGTTTCATAAACTTGTGCTCAGATTAATTCCTTCTTGTCTTAGAAAGTTTTGCGAGCAGCCAGACCTAAAGCCAAGAAGACTGTCATTCTTATAACAGACGGATATTCAAACAGTGGAAATCCCCGTCCCGCAGCCAAAAAATTACGACAAGAAGGAGTGGAAATTTTCACATTTGGTATACGAAATGGCAATGTAAACGAACTGGAAGACATGGCGTCAGAACCGAAAAAGGAACACTGTTATATACTTTACAGCTTTGCAGAATTTGAGGCCTTGGCTCGTCGAGCGTTACACGAAGGTTTGTAGATTATTTATTAATTCATCTATTTGTTTGTCTGCTGAGTCATTCATTCATTGATTCATTTACCCGTCCGTCCGTCTGTGTATGAATCTGTCTCTGTCTGTCTGTTGGCCTGTCGGTCAGTCTATATTTGTTTTAGTTCTGCTTTCGAAATTATTATTTACCTGTGTGGGTAGCTCTTTAGGACAGCTATTACCTTATTGGGAGCTTAAAAAGGGGATGCGAGCCTTCCTGACAACCATAATCTGATGGGGATCAGGGCTAATGGTCAGCTCGCGTTATAATGCCAAGCAGAGATACACGCATGAAACGGGGCAAACTGAGTATTCTCCGGTTGATCCTTATTATGCCTGGCTGCCAACCCAGACATTATGTTTTTCCAAGAATTTTTTTGTATGTCTGGGTTGACACCCAAACATATTGTTTTTCCTAGGATTCTTTCTTTCTTTCTTTCTTTCTTTCTTTCTTTTCATGGCACCCAAATTTCTCCGGTGTTTTTCTCAGACACTATTAGTCCGAAAACCTCAAAACTTGCCATGGTGACTGACCTAGCAATGAAATTGTGCATATCGTTTGGAATAGTCATGATGTTTAAAATTATGCAAAGTAGGGGCAATTAAAATTTTTAAAATTCCATATCTTCCAAACTGTTGCAGATAGACACAATATTTCTATGTGCATGTATAGGTTTGTGACACCTGCCAACACAATGGGCAGTAAATGAAAGTTGCGGAATTTCCAATTATGGACATTGAAAAATTTAAAAGTTGAACATCTCCAAAAGTATCATAGATAGAGATGCCATTCCAATTCCAAATTATAGGTTTGTGGCAAAACGGCATTTAATGAACCATGAACCAAAGTCGTAGGATTTCAATGAAAATTAGGTGAATATGCACAATTTATATTTTGAAAAGCTTGATAACTATTATAGATAGAGGTTTCATTCCAACTTCAATTTAAAGGTTTGTAACATAGCCGCATCTCATGAACCATTCAGCAAAGTTGTACAATTTTAATTTATGCAAATAAGGTGAATACACAAAATTTAAATCTTTTGAATTACTTCAAAACTATCATAGATAGAGGTGCCATCCCAGCTACAATTTAAAGGTTTGTAACATACATGCATCCAATGAAACAAAACTGTAAAATTGTAATTTATACAAATTAGCTGCATACACAAATTTATATCTCCCACACAACATAGACGTGCCATTCTAACTTCCATTTGTAGCTTTGTGACATAACCACACCCAATGAACCATGAACCAAAGTAGTAGGCTTTTAATTTATCCAATTTAGGCAAAATACCCAAAATTGAAATGTTGAATAGTTTCAAAATTACTGTAGATAATGGTGTTATTCAAACTTCCGTTTATAAGTTTGTGACATAGCGGCATCCAACAAACCAAGAACCAAAGTTGTAGCATTTTAATTTACACAAATTAGGCTAATACAGAAAATTTAGATTATGTTGAACAATGGCAAAGTGTAGCATTTCAAACTGTTTTCATTTTGAACTTACCCAGACAGATTTGCTGTGAAGTAAATCTTCTTTTCTAGTTTTCTTTCCTTCTTTCTTTCTTTCGTCCTTTCTTTTTTCAGATCAAATTTGTCTGGAGTTTTTCTCGGACCCTATTATTCCCAAAACCATCAAACTTACCATAGTGACTGACCTGAAATTGAGCACCTGGCTTGGAATAGTCATGATGTTTAAAATTATGCAAATTAGGGGCAACTCAAGTTTTAAAAGCTCCATATCTTCCAAACTATTGCAGGTAGGCAGAAAGTTCTAACCTACACATGTAGGTTTGAGACACGTGGCAAATCCATTAGAATCAAAAAAAAAGTTGGGGAATATTAATGTATGCTAAATTGACTGAATTTCCAAACAATACACATCCAGGGCAGTTACTGCTTGTTACAAGCTGCATAGACCTCCATGGTGCTAGGCAACCATTTTTGCATTCATTTAAATTAGCTTGAACCTGTCTCATAGGCAGCCTTTTATCCATGCATGCTAGGTGTATCGTTTGGAAGGTTTGGGTCTTGTAGCAAATGGAGGGGGGATGGGGGCTCCCAACAACTGTGTAATGAGGTTCTGAATAAAATACAGAGAATATCTTCTGTTCATGCAGGAACAGATCTGTTCCATGCTGCTATATGAACCAGGAAGGCTATAGTTCCCACTAATGCTGGACAGAGCAGTCAGTTCACAATGACTGAGACGGGTGTCCCAGCTGGCCTGATTTTGCCTCAGGCTATGAGTCTGCTGGGCTTATCACTCCCAAGGGGGCACAAGCACTGGACTTCTAGACAGAATAAGCCCGAGTGTACCCTCTGTTAAAAATAGACTACATACAGTGCTGAGTTGGCTAGAACCATCAAAGTATGGTCTTCCAGTCGTAAATGACAGTTTTCACAACTTTGTGAACTTTGAAACAGTGTGTGGATATGTGTTTTCTCAGTGGACACTTTCATGTCTTTTCTTCCTTGTAACGAGTGAGATGAAGCCTGTTCTTCATAGCCAAGGCAAAGAATACTGAGACAGTATCATGCTTGTCTCAGCTCACAGGGACATGTATACATGTAGTTTCATGACAGTGTGTGTTAAAATTTGTTTATGTAGTAAAGGAAAAAGACAGTTCTGTATTGCATGTGTACACATCCCCTGGAATTATAATATGTATACACTGTACATGTATATGTGCATGTATGAATAATGTACATGTACATGCACATATACTCATCCATACTGCCCAGAAGAGCTGACCCTCTCAGTAGTGGGTACTTTTCTCTGGTCGTAAGGGTGCCCACTGTAGAGAGGTTTCACTGTATAAGTTCACACTGGTATTGTGTGTCTGAAAAATTATGTCTGGGTGCCAACTTCTTTCTTTCTTTCTTTCTTTTCATGGCATCCAAATTTGTCCGAAGTTGTTTTTCCAGGCTTTATTATTCTGAAAACCACCAAAATTGCCATGCTGACTGACCAAACCAGTGAAATTGTGCATCTTATTTGGAGTAGTCATGATATTTAAAATTATGCAATTATCGGCAATGAAAATTTTAAAAGCTCCACATCTTCGAAACTATTGCAGATAGACACAAAATTTTAATGTCCATATATACAGGTTTGTGACACCTGCTAAAGTAATGGACAGTATATGAAAGTTGTAGAATTTCAAATTATGCTAATAAGGGGCCTTGAAAAATTAAAAAGTTGAATAACTCCAAAACTATTATACATAGAGATGCCATTCCAACTTTAATTTATAGGTTTGTGGCAAAGTCGCATCCAATGAACCATGAACCAAAGTTCTGGGGTTTTAATTTATGCAAATTAGGGGATTTGCAGGATTTAAATATTGAACTGCTTAAAAACTATTATAGATAGAGGTGTCATTCCAACTTCAATTTATAGGTTATTAGTGACATAGCCACATCCAATGAACCATAATCCAAAATTGTACAATTTTGATTTATGAAAATTTGGCAAATACATGAAATTAAAATGTTGAATAGCTTCAAAACGATTACAGATATTGGTGCCATTCAACTTCAGTTTACAGGTTTGTCACATGGCCACATCCAATGAACCAGGAACAAAAGTTATAGCATTTTAATTTATGGAAATTAGGCTAATACACAATTTTTTTTCGATTCTGTTGAACAATGGCAAAGTGTAGCATTTCAAACTGGTCTGATTTTGAAGGCACCCAGACAGATTTGCTGTGTAGTTTCTACTTTCTTTATGCATTTTCCTTCGGTTCTTCTTTTGCCAGTTTTGATGTTTAAATTTGTTGTTAATGTTATCGTTATATTGTTACAGGCGTTATCATCATCATCTTCTTCTTCTTCTTCTTCTTCTTCTTCTTCTTCTCCTTCTTCTTCTTCTTCTTCTTCTTCTTCTTCTTATTATTATTATTATTATTATTATTATTATCATTATCATTATCATTATCATCATTATCATTATCATCATCATTATTATTATTATCATTATTATCATTATTATTATTATTATTATTATTATTATTATTATTATTATTATTATTATTATTATTATTATTATTATTATTATTATTATTATTATGTACTGCAATTGCAATATTCCATGCACATTTTATGGTCAAATCCATTATTCTAATCTATGGCAATCAAAAGATACTAAAGTTTGATAAGCTCATGCGCTGCTTTTGTCCCTTGTTGAACTCCTTGCATGGAATATACATTCCAAACTACTCAACTGCTACTCATCAAATAAACTTTTTTATGCCCGACATTCTGGCCCCCTTTACATATCTTGGCCCAGACTTGTCCCAGAGACATGCGGCCTTTAATTCTTCAGCATTGTATGTCTCACCAACAGATATACTATCTTTAGACCACTTTGGATTATCCCAGGTGGTTTATACCATGGGCAGCTTAGATGGCCAACTGTAAGCATTGAGCACCTGTTTTTGAATTCCTCACATTTTGTGGTTTCAAACAGTGACGGCATGTTGTCGACAGTTCACTGACATATCCTCAATGTGGAATGTTTCGTTTGAGAACACAATGGGACCTATTGCTCATATGTTGGGATTAACTTCCAATATACGGTATGAACATCAAATGTGTGGATATTTGCTTTTACTTTTTGGTAAGTGAATCATGCCAACAATGTACAAATCGATTAAACGTGCAAAAGAAAAAAAAACAAGTAAAAGAAAAAAATAATGGAATATATCATAAAAAAAACAAAGCTTGCTTCATAGTAAGGCACAGACTAGACATATATACTTCAAAGGTACTTTGTTGAAATTATTTCCCTTCTTTCGACAAACATGTACAGATTTTTTAGATATGACCGTCAGTGATTGTTGTTGGTGACTTCGATTTTGCAAAGGAGAACAGGAAAACTTGATAAAATATTTTAATGTGACAGTAACTTTGGGTTGATTATTCTGACAGACACAGAATACGTGGTAATTGGCAAGTAAGCGGCTATTTCCATTAACCCATTCAGTCCCAAGTCAATGACTAAGTCACCAGCTATCTTTGGCGCGCCTCAGGTCAAATATACCATTTCCCGGTCAAATCGCCCTGATGTATATTGTCGCCTCGTTAACGTTTTTACAAACAATTCTCGTGACTAAAAGAAAAATTTGGTGAGATTTATGTGTAAGACCGTCTTTGATGGCACGCTCTAGGTCAATAGGTTTCCTGGCCGCGGGCTGGACGCATTGCCAAGGAAAACTATTGACTCAGATGTACTATGACCAGGAATGGGTTAAACCGCGACCAGAAAGCTGCTGACCTGATCTATTCTTTTAGCATCCTGGTTCGCGAGTGAAATTATAAATATTTTAATGAGAATTTTTTAAAATCTGGAATCACTATGACAGATGAGCAAGGTTTCTGCTGTTATTAGCACGGAAAGACTTCACCTTTTTATCATTTCATTCTAGTATTCCGAATAGGTTCATCGATAGCCATTGTTGTTAAACATATTATCTGTCTGTATGTCTGAATACGTGTCCAGCGATCAATAATGTAATTAATCCTAAGCTTCTTTCTTGACATTGCAAAGCTAATAGGGCAGCTTTGCGTTGAGAGTATGAAGCCTGATTAATAATACTTATTTGTTTTCATGCTATGTGCAGATTTACATCGAGGGAGTTACATTGAGCAAAACATGAAGAAATGCGATCGCTTGTGCAACGAAGGCTTCATGTGTTGTGACAGACGGGCGATGTGTGCGTGTAGCACCCATATCGGCCTGTACGAGTGCATCTGCAACAAAGGTTTCTATGGTAGCGGTCTAAGAGGAGGTTGCAGAGGTAACAACTGAAACTTTAGTGACCACAATACAAGTTTTCATCGTGTTTTATCGAATAGAAAACGAATAGATTAAAATACACGAGGCTGTCACAAGTACTAGATGCAGTGATTTAAAATCAAAAGCGATTGGTTTATGCGGAAGGCCACCAGTATACACATTGTTCTTTTATGAAAATGATAGTTGTGAAATGAAGTCTGGGTCATTTAGACTGAACATTGCTCACTTGAATAGATAGAAACAAAATTACCCATACATTTCAATTATGACCGAAATTAAGAGCACTTCGGAATACAATGATAATCATTTTCCAACTGTCTGTATGTCAGCCTTGTATGATTGTTTGTTTGCGGTAGGGCTCTTGAAATTTAACTTAAGCAACGAAACTTAATGAGCCGGGAATTGTTATAGACTGGTGCAAAATATAATTTAAGATAATATAATATTTCCTTTTATGTGTAGCGTGTCCTGAAGGAACCTTCAAAAACACCACGGCACCTGGAGACAAGAGCACCTGCATACCTTGTCCCGATTCTAACCACGTGTCACCGGCCGGCAGTACATCAGTTGCCCAATGCGAGTGCAAGAAAGGATACCACAAGATTGGAGAACGCGAATGTGCAGGTGACCTACCGCATTATTCACGACAGAGACGGTCCAGTCGCTGGTATCCATACAATAAAAGTAATCAATCAGAAAATACTTCTCCAACTTAATACACCGAAGTCACTAGTTTTCCCTTATAATCCCGACCGTGATTGCCGGTAAAGCATGGTGTGGATTGGTTGCATGGTATTTCTCTGTATTAATTATTCGCTCCTGTATCGTTACGAAACTTTGTATCATTAGGAAACTTAGTATAGTGAACCCTTCAGTTTGAATCTGAAGACAGCACTTGCTGTCGTATTTTTCCATTTCATCTTTATACGAGACTTTGGCTGGTCCGTTATCGTAGCCGCATGTAAATAGACCAATTGACTATTACCACTCTGTCGAATGTGTTTAACATGAAAACATATCGATGGTATAGTGTTCGACTGATTGGATAAAACTGGTATATTCGTTACATTCCGTGTGGAATGTATCAGTGAAATGCCTTGGCTAGAGGTGCTGCCAGAACATTTTGTACCCGTGTCTGGCAAGCCATAACATGCAATTTTCACCCTTTTGTATAAAACATTTATTTGTACAATCAAGGAGTCTGGAGGAAGGAGGGAGAGCGTGCGCGTCCCGCTGCACCCGCCCTCCCTTGCGCGCCCGTCGTGAACATCGGAATCACAGTGATTTTGTTAAAACAAAGGTGCTTTGAAATAACTGTGAATGCCGACTCAATACCCAAATCATATGTTTATAAACACATGTGTGCTGAAAGGTCTGTAGTTTCTCATGATCAGGCGAAATTCTCAAATTCAAACAGTGAAAATAATTGAATTGTAAACGTCGACAAATGTTTAAGCCACAAATTTACAAAAATGTCAATCATAGGAGTGAACTCCGGAATGCGGTTTGCTTGTCGTTGTTGTTAATATACTTTCTTTCGAAAGGATTACAAAAATAGCCTATGGCTAACACAAATTCTTCTCCTCGAGTGAACCCAAGTACATCAATCATTGATACTTCAGACAGGTTTGCTTGTCGTAATATGGATGAACAATGAAATTCACGAAAAAATGTCTAAACCTTTCAATGCACTTACCGGACATGAATCTCATAGATATATCTATTCTTAAAATTTTGTGATCTTTTTGGTTGTATGAAATATTATCATGTCCATTTAGCGCAACACAAGCTAGCCATTTTCTCGAACAAAAACAGAATAATTGTTTTGGTTTTTTTCGCTTTTTAAAAATATTTAATCACGAATGATTAATGATTGAGCGAAATGTCATTCTCCTTACACCTGTAGCATTGCAGTTATTTGCATTTTTCAAGAAGATGGCAGTGCAACAAAACACGGGCGTGTTGTTCTCTTCTCATTGTTTACACTTTGGCTGCTGAATGGCAAATGCAAAAGAGAACAAGGGACCCTAAAGAGTACAGAAACAACAATTTCTGTCGATTTCAAAGTTCTCTCTCCTTTCCCACTCTGGGCTTCTTGGTACAATACACGTGCATGCTTGCCATTAAAGCACGGCGTGAGCTGGTCCTGTCTGGCTTTGTTATTTGAATCTCTACGTTTGAACCATTTATCATAAAAGGTGTGTCGGATGTTGTATCAAACATGTATGGCATAATTTGCTCATAAACTACGGAAACAAACCTTCCAGGATAAAAATTTAATTTCCCTTTGGAACTAAAATGTCAAAGTATAACACAAGGAGACAGAAAAGGAGCTTATATAACAGACAGAGAAGAAAGTACTATTTAAACATAACACTCTGACTTCCTACGGAGCCCCACAGGAGAAATGTGAGAAAACCTTCTTTTTTTATTGTTATTATTTTTTCTTTTACTTATGTCCCTTGGGCAAAAACATGGAGCCCCATAGGGAACATGAGGAAACAAATACTTTATTGCGTTCCCTCGCAAAACTTTTGCGTTCCCTCGCAAAACTTTTGCGTTCCCTCGAAAAACTTCTGCCTTCCCTCGCAATGCCATAATATGAGCTCCCTGTGTCCCACGTGTACAATCAATCACCATAGCAAACATTGCAGAACGATAAGGAGTTCACGGGTCTGTTACAGATAATCTTTGGACTATTTAGTAAACTATCCATATATTATCTGAACATAAGAACGTATATCGACATGCTGACATTCAAAAGACATGTACAGTGAAGCCTACATATTTTTTAATAGTAGATGTGTGACTTGTAACAAGACGGTGGATATCACACTTTCTATTTTGATGCTTCCCAATGCTCATATAGGCTTGCCACAGTTGAAAAAGAAGACGTGTTTGGTTTAAACATATTTTATTCAATGAAAACAATTGGGGAGCAGGGCCAAGCCCTATATAAACCCCTCTTGCAGAAAACGAGACGGTAACACAGGACAGACGTTACATCACATAGCCTACTGACGTGCTCCATGAGTGGAGCACCGCACTAGGCTAACAAGGAAAAGCAAGACACAACATGGTCCACAAGACAGACAGTGGGGCTAGTAAAAATTAACAATAGTCAAATTAACCTTGAAGTTCACGGATAAATTGCAATTTACAAGCAGAATTGAGTCCATATATATTTGTTGATCATGTAATGGCACCGGGCTGAAAACGTTTGGTTTTTAAAATATACTCTTGGACGGCCAAGAATATTTATTGCTTGTTTCAAATGGAAAGTTGAAGCTCCAAATAGAACAGTTTCCAGACTGAAGGAGGAAAGACGTGTTTGTGATGTCCACAGGACAGGAAGGTAAGACGATCATATTTATATTTCTTTATACGCTCGTATCCACGAATTTTAATAGGTCTGAGGCTTCACACAGCACAAGGCGTCTAATCAGTGGTATGTAAGACTCTTTTCAGAGCCACTTAGATAACATGATTTTAGTCAAGCATGCCAAGAATTTTGCCGCCACTTTTTTGTCAGCGACTGGCATTCCGTTTGCCACACTGGTGTTCTCTTTACTTTTTCTGTATGGATAATGGTTAGGCCGTGTTCACATGTAAAAAATAAACGCTTTCTCCGTCAGTTTTGAAACTGAGTTGACAGCTTTCCTCGGCCTAGCGCCCAAAGCTCACCGAGGACCGCGGAAAATTGTTGACTAAGACCAAGAAACTGAAATACAACCACCGATCGCAGAAATGGCATGTTTATCATTCAATTGAAAGTCTTTTCATGAGTAATTTAAACCTGGAATATTTAATCTAATTAAGACTAGTATTTTAACAATGTCGGGATCGGCAGAAAAAGCGTCATACTAATTTTCCAATTCTTCAATTTGCTTTAATAATAAAATTCCAGAATGAGTACAGTCTGAATTTTAGTTTGAAACTGAGCCACTAAGGTAAATATACGGGAATCAGCGTATTATTTACGCTAATAATAACGTGCGTCTGGCTGCCATTTCATTTTGAGAAATTCAGTGCCAAACTAGTTGCTAACTACAGCATATTAATGTATACCTTAGTTAGCAACTCCTTTGGCACCGCCCACTTTCAAGGGATGTGAATAAAATAAAAGTGTGGTATATCGGGGAATATACCACACTTACATCAAAGGGATATGGGGCCGCCCATGTTTAAGAGAGATTTATATGAGGATTGCATAAGTATGATGTGTATATTAATATTTACACTTAAGATCTTTATCAAATGGTAATGAATATTTTGCTATTAGCTCAGTAGGGTGGCTACTGAAGAAAAGATATCTCAAGAAAGATTGGTTCATAAACGTTGCACTGCTGCAATAACTCCTAAGAAGGTGGTTATTGCAGAGTTTTGTATACACGGGACTTTCGATATGTCCTAAATGACAAGCGTTTATCTAGTTGGCGCCACTTGAGCCAATCAACGAACAGAGAGTTTCTCGGGGCACTTCTGTAAACAATGTTCTTTATTTTGGTTCGACCTTTTACACCACTTGCACAATGATGGTTACTTTGACAGGGAATTTTAGGTCCAGATCATTCTGCAGTTTTGCCTCATGGATATGATGCAGGTGCGTTGATCTGCTTACTCATCAACATGCATACAATCTGACACTGCGTACGTTTGCTATTTCAATTTCAATCACCACTAAGGTCGAACTGTACTTTAATTACGTAGACTCAGCTCGGGTATAGTTGGTGGCAACAGACTTAAATTAATCGCTTGGGTGGGTTGTTTACTAAATGTTATGTATTTTAAGATATCTGAAATTAAATAAATAGCATAAAAATTGAATTTCATTAAGACATCCTCAGCTTTTTTTAATACAAAATACAAGAATATTCGGAACAATCGTAAACATTCCTACATGAACCCCAAGGTAGATATCTTTAAAAATATCTTCTTCGTCTCCTGCAAAATCTTTTTTTAACATAGGACATATCTAATAGAAGACATTGAATTGGTTGTTTTAAACTGACACACATTTCAATGAAATTGTCTTTCATAGCACCATACCAATGACCATTTAGAATGAATTTGCCATGCAGAGGTCTAATGTTTGTTCCCATTCTCGCAATGCTCCATCGATGTGTTCCCGAAGTTGCAGGAAAAGTTGTATGCCTTCTTCTGGTGAACTTGGGTAGTCTAGCTGCTGTTTGCGCATAATCAACAAACACAAATCATAAATATCCCGTTCACAAGGATAATAAGTGCGAGGTCAGCATTCCTGACTGCAAATACAGATGTCCCTTTTGTCAACTGATTTTATGAAATCTTGGGTCCGGTAGAGGCATGGCACCATATACATCACAGAAGGCCGACCACAATTGGAACATTTGGATTTTTGGACGGCCGAATTCCACACTTTCGGGGTGTTATCAATGCTGTTGTTACGATGCCCAACTTCTGAATATTAGCTGAACTCAAGAAAGAATGACCACAATGATATAACTTTAACAATAACAATATATTAACAATCAAAATCAGCACAAAGTAGGTAAACTAATCTCCGCTGGTATGTAAATAGTTAAACAGTCTTAGGTAAATCCTAATCCCTGGTGAATTTACCCACAGGTACTGTCCCATAGTTCCACGTCCTATGACAGGTTCCAAATTATCTGGTACAAATGCCACAGAGGTACGGTTTGGTTCCAATGTGGTACTGAAAGTCATGGTGCTGATCCAGATCCCACAGAGGTGCAGTTTGGTTCCAATGTGATACAATATACCAGTCCACTCAAAGACAATGTCTAATTTCCAGGGGTACAAAGAGCAAATGGGTAGCACCAAACATACTAGTCCACTCAAGACACTGTGTCCACACTCCACAAGGAATAACAATAGTTCACAGTCCCACTGGCTTTTTTGTCATATAGCTTCTGCCAGATCTTGAATTTTCTCTCTCCAGTCAGGAAAATATCTCCTTTATATACCTAGACAAAGAAATATCACCATTATTCCAGAGTTTTCCAATTAGTCACACATCCCAATGCATTGAGTGAGACCTATCTCTGATCTTTCTAGATCACGTCCGAAAGGTGTACATACAGTACAATGAAATGAGTCATAAGAGGTCAACACTTTGTTTACAACCCCATTAAGGCAGGCTAACTCTGTGACCTCTAAGATCAAAACAAACCAGGCATATCCACATTCATAATACCCCCCCCCCCCTTGGGGAAAGAAAAATTGAATATATAAGGAAAATTTTTCTTCCCAGTCAATGTTACTTTTTAGGTATTCTACCTTACAATACACAATAATTTCCAACAAGAAATATCTACTCTTTCTACAAAGTGGCATTAACATTCACATAGATTAATTATACCATCTCTTCAACTGAATCACTGTAATAAACACACACATGGTTCTAATTGACACAGTTGTATACAAATCGCATCAAACTGAGGAACAGTTTACTGTCAACGATACAAACTCCTTTGCATCACAATAGGAAAAATCTCCTGTTCAATCACTTAAAACATTAATTCTGAACATATTTCATGTTGACATTCTTATATAAATAATATTTCTGACAATAGTCTAATAATATGAACACATTCATGTGAGAAATATCTATATAATTTTCACCCTACTTAGTGCATTGGCAACCACATTGTCCCTGCCACGGATATGCTCAAATTTCAGATTATATCCTTGTAGACTCCATCTCAACAATCTTCGATTTTTGTCTTTAAACTTATCCAAAAATTCTACGGGATTGTGATCAGAGTAGACAAGTACTGGATACAGACCTGAGGTAACATATACTTCAAAATGTTGAAGTGCTAACAATAGAGCAAGTGCTTCTTTCTTGACGGTGGAATATTTCCTTTGATGGATGTTAAATTTCTTGGAAAAATAACTCACAGGGTGTTCCAAACCATCAATACCATACTGTATTAACAGACCACCTGCTGACACATCACTTGCATCTACTGCAATCTTGAATGGCTTTTCAAAATCTGGGACTTAAAGAACTGGTGCATTGGTGAGTTTAGCTTCCAGCTCTTGCAATGCACACTGGCACTGATCATTCCAAATGAACTTTTCTTTCTTTTTTAACAATTTTGTTAATGGCTCAGTGATTTCTGAAAAATTCTTACAGAATTTCCTGTAATATCCAGCCATGCCTAAAAACCGTAACAGTTTCCTTTTTTGTTGTTGGCTCAGGAAAGTCAACAATTGCTTGAATTTTTGCTGTTTTTGGCAATACTTTTCCATTACCTACCTTGTAGACCAGTTCTGTCACTTAAGATTGATCAAGTTCACTTTTGTTTAAGTTCACCATCAAACCACAGGAAGTTAATCTTTCAAAGAATGCTCTAGTTCTTTCAAGATGTTCAGCCCAGGTTTTTGAGAAAATACATGTATAACAATGTAGCTTACACATCCTTCTTAACCAGCTGTCACTGTGCTCATTCAGGTAGTTAAGGTTGCAGGCATATTTTTCATTCCAAATGGCATCACTTTAGATTGAAAAAGGGCATCAAGTGTTACAAAAGCTGATATTTCCTTAGCTTTTTCAGTGAGTGGCACCTGCCAAGAACCTTTAATCAAGTCGTTTTGCTGACAAAACACGTATCTTATCAATACAATCATCCACTCTAGGGATTGGATAGGAGTCTGATTTAGTCACAGAATTCACTCTTTTATAATCAATGCAAAATGCATTGAACCATCTGGTTTTAGAACCAATACAATAGGACTACTCCAGCTACTCTGGCTTGGTTCTATAATATCATTTTCCAGCATGCAATTTATTTCTTCTTGAACTGCAGCCAATCTCAGAGGATTCATCCAATAGGGTTGTTGGTTTATTGGATCAGCATTACCTACATCTACATCTTGACATAATTTTGAAGTGCGACAGGGCTGGTCTGAGAATAAATGTTCAAACTCATAAATAAGTTTAGCTAAATCAGCTTGCTGTGCAGGCTCCAAATGACTGATCTTACTGTACAGATTTTGTAATATGTCAGACTTCGGCATTTTTACACTGGAAGTAGAATTCAAGGCTTCATTAGAGAATGGATCATTCTCATCATCCCCATTATCATTTCCATTATTCTTCAAAGTAGTGGCACTGACAATTCCTACTGGTGTTCATCTGTCATGGTATTCTTTTAACATGTTGATGTGACAAAGCTGTTTAGCTTTCCTCCTATGTGGTGTAGATAATATATAATCCACATCATTCTTTCAACCAAGTAAGGACCACTGAATTTTGCCTGAATTGAATGCCCTTGCAAAGGCAAAAGTACCAACACCTTGTCTCCTTCTTTAAAACTTCTTTCCCTTGCTTTCTTATCATACCATGTTTTAATCTTACCCTGTGCATTAGTCAGATATGATTGTGCTATCTCACAAGCGTTTTTCAACTTTTCTTTGAATTTGGACACGTACTCCAAGATAGGTTCATCTTGTGTCTGAGCCAACCATTTTTCTTTTATTAGCTTTAGTGGACCTCTCACAGTATGCCCATATATCAGTTGAAATGGACTGAACCCCAGTGACTCATTTGGTATCTTTCTGGTGCCAAATAATAACATCTGTATACCTTTATCCCATTCATTTTCATTTTTCAAAACAATGGGTTCTCATCATATTGTTCAGTGTTTGATGAAACCTTTCAAGAGCCCCTTGTGTTTCTGGGTGGTAGGCTGAAGATTTAATCTGTTTAATGCCTAACTGGTGTGCATCTTTCTGAAACACTGCAGACATGAAATTTGAACCTAAGTCACTTTGTATCTGTATCTGCAGTCCTTCTCTAGTGAAAAATTCTATTAAAGCATCAATGATCATAGGAGCTTTACTGTTTTTAATAGGGTGGTCTCAGGATACCTAGTAGCTGAATCCATGATAGTAAGGAGAAACTTGTTTCCCACTTTTATTTTCGGAAGGGGTCCCACACAATCTATAATAAACCGCTAAATGGTTCTTCCAGAACTGGGATACTAATCAAAGGAGCAGGTTTTATTTTCTGATTGGGTGGGTTTTCCACAACCATTTGACATGTGTGACATGTCTTACAAAATTCTGCCACATTCTGATGTAATCTGGGCCAAAAGAAGTGTTGTTATATTCTATCTTGAGTCTTCTTAATACCCAAGTGGCCTGCCATACGCACATCATGAGCTGTCTTTAAAACATCACTATTTGAGGAATGATTCTCCATTCTTCATCAGTGGAAGCATCTGGAGGTCTCCATTTCCTCATCAACACTCCTGATTTAATATAATAAAAGACCGGGTCTTTTTGTGCCTCTGCAGTTAAAGCTGTACTTGTCAATTTTCTTAACTGAGGGTCAGCTTTTTGCTCCCTAATCAGCCTATCTTGATTCAAATGAGGCATTTGACTTAGATGATCATTTTGGTTTACCTGGTCAGAGAGGTTAACGTCATAGCTTACCTCTGGACTCAAGTTACCTTCATGGCTTACTTGGTCCTTCAGGTTAACAGCAAATGATGTCTCTACCAGCCCTAGACATTCATCATCCTTGTCACTGGCTCCTTGTTTAGAAGCTTCAAGAGCCATTGACCTCGTCGCAACTCAGGTGGGAAAAATGCCTGGAAATTTCTGCTCAAGATGCTCTGTGTCCTCTCTCATAACTGGCTCATCCTTTAAATATGGTACTGGTTTACCTTTCATGTCATCCCCTGCTATATCATTCTCTAGAAGGAAGGTCACACCTTCTATCAGGAGACTAGGTACAATATCTACAAGCACTGCTCCAATTTTGAAATCAGACTTCAGGTAAACGTTGTGAAGCTGGACTGTTATGTAATTTCCCTCAACACCCTGAAGTAATACACTGGCTTGTTGATAAGTTTCATCCTGCAAAGGAAGTACATCTTCCAACAGTAAAGACTGGGCAGTTGCAATGTCCCTTTGCATCACAACTGCCTTCTGGTCAACAGCATTTTCTTTCTGTGACACCAGCCCTTTCAATTTGAAACTTTCATAGCCATCTAATATGGACTCAGCTACCCCAACATGTGGGTTCTCAAATTTAGCATGCAGATTATCAGAATGTCCATCAGACATATTTAGAGGTGGGCACCATTTTATACTGGCTAAACCAACTGGTTTCCCAGTATTATTTGCCCTTCAATGGAGTAAAAAACACTCAGATTTCACATAACCCCGTTTATGGACATAACTGCATGTGGGTCCACTAAAGAACTTCTGCCCTGATTTTCTGATTAGCAGGTTTATCAGAATGAGGAGAATTATTGGGGTTTTGTTCTTCCGATTTTTGACGGGGGAGAGGTTCCTTATTCCCTCTGGTTTCTTTCCAAATTTACATCTTAACTGACCCTTTTGGGATTTTCCAACTTAACTTTAACTTTAACTCGTGTTCTCTAGCCTCCCTCGCTTCCTGTGCTTTTCTTTCATCAGCCTCGTTTCCTAATTTTAGCTCAAGCTCTAATGCTTTTTCATCACTCTGAAATTTTAATTTCGCTAATTCCAACTGAATTGCCAAACTTTTATCAACTGAACCCTCATCACCAAGGAAACCTTGTTCAACTAAATGGGAAATTATCTTTTTATGGGTATTTTCCTAATACCTGATGGTACTTCTAAATTTAAGTATTTGGCCACCTTTTCCAGGTCTTCCTTTAACAATTTATCAAAATCTTTGATTGTTAAGTCCTCATTAGCGAGAAACACACTTGGATCTATTGACATGTTGTCATGTTGTTTGCATATTGACCAACAACTATGTTTATAAATACCAGATATCCTTTGTTGAGTTCAAACTGGAACATTCAGTATTTAGAAACTTTCAGAATTTTCCAAATGATTCAATCGTTATGTTGTTATTGCAAAATACGTCAATGTTTTGTCTTAAATTTGATCACGTTTGTTTTGGATTTGTCCTGGACGAACGCCCACAATTTGTTACGATGCCCACCTTCTAAATATTAGTTAAACTCGACAAAGAATGACCACAATGATATAACTTTAACAATAACAATATATTAACAATCAAAATCAGTACAAAGTAGGTAAACTAATTTGGCAGGTATGTCATAGTTAAACAGTCTTTGGTAAATCCTAATCCCTGGTGAGATTACCGACAGGTACTGTCCCACAGTTCCAAGTCCTATGACAAGTGCCAAATGATCTGGTACAAATGCCAGAGAGGTGCAGTTTGGTTCCAATGTGGTAAAATATACGAGTCCACTCAAAGACAATGTCCAAACTCCAGGGGCACAAAGTGTAAATGGGTGGCGCCAAACATACTAGTCCACTCAAGACACTGTCCACACTCCACTGGTAATAGCAATACTTCACAGTCCCACTGGCTTGTTGTTGTCACACAGCTTCTGTCAGATCTTGAATTTTCTCTCTCCAGTCAGGAAAATATCTCCTTTATATATCTAGACAGAGAAATATCACCATTGTTCCAGAGTTTTCCAATTAGTCACACATCCCAGTGCATTCAGTGAGACCTGTCTCTGATCTTTCTAGATAACCTCCGAAATGTGTACAGACAGTACAGTGAAATGAGTCATATGAATGTAGGTCAACACTTTGTTTTCAACCCCAACAAAGCAGGCTAACTCTGTGACCTCTAAAATCAAAACAAACCATGCAGGCATATCCACATTCATAACAGCTGTCTGTTTCACACACACACACACACACACACACACACACACACACACACACACACACACACACATATATATATATATATATATATATATATATATATATATATATATATATATATATATATATATATATATATATATATTGTGTGTGTGTGTGTCACTTCATTTGGCATGTAATAAAGAAAACAATGAATATATATTTTGAAGTTTATGTGTCTCCTGTTCTGGAGTATAATGTTAGTTTCGTATATGTAGGACCGCATTGAAGATATCATAAGCTGGAAATTGTGGATATCTCAGCGTCAATTTCAGACTGCATTGAAGATATTATAACCTGGTAGTTTTGCATAACTTAGCTTCAATGTCAGACATCTCAAATACAGTTGAGGATATCGTAATGAAATTCAATTGTTGTGTTATTTATTTAATTTTAGATATCTGGAAGTACATAACATTTAATAAACGACCCACCAGATGAGGTAATTTAAGTCTGTTGCCACCAAGTATACCCGAGCCAAATCGACTTCATTAAAATACAGTTCGATCTTAGTAGTGACTGAAATTGAAAAAGGCAAAAGTACGGAGTGTCAGAATGTATGTGTGATGATTAGTATGTAGATCAACCTACCTGCATCATTCCCTTGAGGAAAATCTGCAAAATGTGCTGGGCTGGAAAGTCCCCGTCAAAGCAACCATCATTCCGCAAGAGTTGCAATAGGTCGAACCAAAATTAAACACATTGTTTACGGTCTTCCCGGAATTGCCCCCAGAAACATTCTATTCGTTGATTGGCTGAACTAGGATCCTCTAGATAACTGCTCTGGTCTATTTCACTATCTACATTTCTTCTTAAAACAAATAAAAACAAACAAACAAACAAACAAAAACAGAAAAACGCTGCTTGACCGAAGTGTTCTCAGTTTTTCGATCCCATCTTATTTGACTGGGTAAACTTTCACTTCCTGAACAGCAGTGTCTAAAAAGTAAGAAGCTATCACTTTTGGATCACTGCTGGTAGCATGAATGTTTAACCACATTATTTTTTATGGGAAAGCCATCGATACATCCATTTATACAAAAGCCGAATGGTTTTAATTTGTCATAAGAATCCACATGCCAAATATAATTCGGCCTTTTGGCATAAACTCGTCGCTGAAGACGCCTGGACTGACGAAGTTGAACACCAACAGGATCCAATGCTGACGAAATGATCCGGGCATTCTCTTTATGCTCAGATAATTCGTATTTTAAACATTTAGCACGTAACCAACCATAACCACGATAATTGCCACCAACATCATTGAGATCCATATTCTTTTGAATTAACAATTTGTCACCCAACTCGCTGAACTCTTTCCGTCTAGATAAATGTGCCGATTTAAAAATCCGCTTCAGATGACGTTCACTCTAAATTATTTGGTGTTTTACGGCTAGCATAGCCAGTATGTCTTTGTATTCCAACTCAAGGTCAAAGTATTTTTGGATAAGGTCTTCCCGGGAACCAGTGTCGTCAGCCATCATCAATTGGTTATCACAAAATCTTACGCTGAAAAAAGCAACGTACTCTTGCGCTTGACAATTAGAGCAGATCGAAAGTCCCGTGTATACAAAACTCTGCAATACCCAGCTTCTTAGGAGTTCTTGCAGCAGTTCAAAGTCGGGCAACTTTTATGAACTTTTTTTTGGGGGGGGGATATCTTTCCTTTAGTAGCCAGTCTACTGGGCTCATAGCAAAGTACCATGTGATGAAGAGATCTTAACTGTAAAAATTTTCATGTGGTGTTTTCCCCAATACAAACCACTCTTTCATTTTACTCATATCCCTTGAAGTGGGCGGTGCCATAGCAGTTGCTAACTATAAAATGGAATGGCGGCCAGACGCAGATAATTATTAGCTGAAACATTGCGATGATTCATCTATTTACCTTGGTGGCTCAGTTTCAAACTAAAATTCATACTGTATTCATTCTGGATATTTATTATTAAAACAAATTGAAGAATTCAAAAATGAGCATGACGCTTTCCCTGCCGATCACGACATTGTGAGGACCAGTCTAACTTAGATGAAATATTCCAGGTTTAAATTACTCATGAAAAGACTTTCAATTGAATGACAAACGTGCCACTTCTACGACCGGTGGTTGTATTTCAGTTTCTTTGGTCTTGGTCAACAGCTTTCCGCGGTCCTCGGTACGCTATGGGCGCTATGCCGAGGAAAGCTGTCGACTCAGTTTCAAAACTGACGGAGAAAGCGATTATTTTTACATGTGAAGACGGCCTACGCATAATCTAGAAATATAGACGGAAAAATAAAAAGAACACCAGTGTGGCAAATGAAATGCCAGTCGCTGACAAAAAATTTGGCGACGAAGTTTTTGGCACGCTTGACTAAAATCATGTTATCTATCTGGCTCTGAGAAGAGCTTTACATACCACTGATTAGACGCCTTGTGCTATTTGAAGCTTTAGACCTATTCAAATTCGTGGATACGAACGTATAAAGAAACAGAATTATGATCATCTTACCTTCCTATCCTTCAGATCTGTAGATATCACAAACACGTCTTCTCGTTCAACTGTTGCAAGCCTGTATTAACATTGGGAAGTTTGAAACTAAAAAGTGTGATGTATTGTTACATGTTACGCATCTACTGTTAATATGCAGGCGTACACTGTACATACCTTTTGAATGTCACCGTCTCGATATACATTATTGTATATTCAGATAGTGTACGGATAGTTTACTTACTTAGTCAAAAGATTATCTGTAATACACCCGTGAACTTATCGTTCTACAGCTGTTAAACTAGTTTGGTAACAATTCAGAATGAAGTGAATGTTTGTGTTTTTATGGATTAAAACCGGTAGAATACGTCAATTACAGGGATGATCAAATTCTGAATTGAGTGTTTATGAATCGGGCTTTAAGAGGACAAAATGATAAATCAATTGAAAAATGTTTCCAGCTTTGATTCTCAAAATTGGGTTACTTTAGGAACATTGCTCGGTGAGTAGGGACATATTGTATGATAAAATGTAGTATTAGGATTAAAAAAACTTATCTCAGAAAATCTAAACCAGTTTATATTTTTAATTGACCACTTTATATGATGCAAGATGGATATAGACGTTGAATCAAACGGTTTGATTACTTATATATTTGACCCAAATCATTCAAATGTCACATAACTTTTGATAAATACATCACACGCGTGTCGTTTATAAGCAACATATGTAAAGGAATTCAGTAATTTGGTTTAATCAAATATTTTATTTCCAAGTAAAAGGATTAGAGAACTAGTGATAACCGAGGGATTTTGGGAACAATGCGGTTGTAATAATCACATCACAATTATAGAGGAAGGGTATTTGATTTACTCTCTTTTACAGCGATTACAAAGGCTCACCCCTGGATTTTGTGTTGGTCATACGCTGAAACAGTTTACTTTAAAATTACGTCCATTACTTAACTGTAGTCCTCATGCGTAAGAAATAACATTTTATGCCTATAGCCCGACATAAACATTTCATGTTTCTTTTCAAATATAACCTTTGTGTTCCATGCACTCTAACGTGATAACACCACATTCTTTTGATTTTGATGGATTACTGTTCATTAAACTCTCACATGATGTCCATATAATCTATCACTTATGTTCTGATCACAATTAGATAATTCGGTGCACTTATTGACAGTCACTTTGAGCAGTGACCTAAGTATGTCTATTTTGGTGTGGCAAAATGTACACTTTAAAGGTTCATCGTTACAATTGGCCAAAGCCTTCTTGATGGCCCCAGATATATGTATGTCAGAGTAAGTTGGTATTAAGAATTACGCTTCTTAATGCTCCACCATCATATCATATAGCAGCCGAAATGTTGATGTGGAAAAAATATACGATCCAACAATATACGATCAATTTGTAAGGATATATCATGCTTATGTGGATTGAGATATCTGTAAGACATGTGATTTTAAGTGCAAAAAATGTGGAAATGTAGTCACTTATTTTTCGACCAATTTGCATGTTACTTTCACTGTGTGGCACAATTTACTTTCCGATAGCTTCTTTCGTAGTTATCCCTTTTAGACACTTGCCTGAAAGCTCACGACAGTACACTGCATGTCTTCTGGTTTGTTGAACATTCCATGTGATTTATTGGTTTTATTGAACAGAAAAGTACGGTCATATTCAATTATATTTTCCCAGTTTTAGAACGTAAACTTATGTAATCTAATAATCTTTTGTTTTATCACAAAAGCAATGACTTGTCCAAAACTAGAGCCACCAGAAAATGGATATTTCGTGAAGGGATCTTGCAACAATGTATTCAATGCCGCCTGTGGAATAAAGTGTAAACCGGGCTTCCGGCTGCAGGGCAGTAGTCTGCGACTTTGCAAGGACTCTGGACTGTGGTCAGGCACAAAGGCAAAATGTGTAGGTAAGAATGCAACGCTCATTACTTCCACAAGCAGCGACTTTCAGAATAAATTGTTTAAGCAAATATTTTAAGAAAATCGTGGACAAATTTGTGTCAGCAATTGATACTTTCAAAATATTGTCTGTTTAATTTTCATCCTTGTAATGGTTCCCTGTCATCGAGTAATTCGACTAAGAGTTTGGGAGAAGAAATACCAAAATTATGTGCCCCTTGACAATGGATAAGTCTCTAAATTTGATCAGTTATTAAAGCGTTAAAATGATACATATATATATATATATATATATATATATATATATATACATACATACATACATACATACATACATACATACATACATACATACATACATGTATATGTATGTTAACAATATGTATTAATGGCATGCACGAATTTATCCTGCTCCACGCTACCTAATATTCCCCTTACTTCTGTTGATCGCGGGGTTAGGTTTTATTTTATATTTGATAATAAAAACAAAAGATTTTCCACGTGTAAACACTAGCTTTTCATTATTTGATTTCTGTGTCATCATACATTTGGCCTCTTGTTTCAAAAGTTGTCAGGCAAATGGTCGGATACCTAACTTCCGCCGTAATCCATCGATGAAAGTCAAAACAATACAATAAAATAACTGGATGTATCTTTCAATACTTTCGTACCCTGTTTGTTTTAGTAAAGACCTGTCCTGCTTTAAGGCCTCCAACAAATGGAAACATGCATTGTACCAATGAAGATTCTTGCACCGGAGAATTCTGTTTTGGAACAAGCTGCCATTTTTCATGCAACAAAGGATACACGTTGGTCGGGTCGAGGAAGAGAACATGTCTTGCTATTGCTTTCTGGAATGGTATCAAATCGCGATGTAAGGGTATGTTTTTGCAATTTGGTCTCTGATTTTATAAATGGAATTAGCCAAGAAGTCTTCAGTCACCAGATGGCAGCAATGGTCAAGGATGTCAAACGATAAACCTAGTACATCTTGTTGGTCAAGATAAACCATATTTCGACAAATGATGCTTGCAAGAAATTAAAGAGGCAAGAATGGTTAGAAACTAGCGACAAGGTATCAGTATGGTTAAGCTGGCATGTAAAGAGAGTAAGGGCGATTCAATTTAAAACTACGATTAAAAAGAGACAAAGATTTCAAAGTTGTACAATCAGATATGCGTGAAATATCTGATGCTCTCAAAAGTGGTGTGTGATGAGAACGTTTCCCAATGCCGAGAAAGCGTTTGACCATGGTACCCTGAGTGGACTCAAGATCGGCCATATTTCTCTTGGAGACAGCTATAGTATCCAGGCCATGTGTTAATATAGGATTGCACATGGTCTTCCATAAATGAGTTTTATTATAGATAAATTTGGAACATGTCAAGTTAAATCCAGCAACATATACATCTGTACTATAAATGAGACACAAATTGTAGGTTTGTTCAACT
The DNA here is from genome assembly GCA_964020975.1 of Hermodice carunculata. NCBI lineage: Eukaryota > Metazoa > Annelida > Polychaeta > Eunicida > Amphinomidae > Hermodice > Hermodice carunculata. Next base: position 40,007,268 of record OZ026629.1, on the reverse strand, counting down.
TTACTGTACTTAACTAGACCCACTGGAAGTAATGTGTCCCAAGTATTAGTACGAAGTCAAGGAAAACTTAAAACATAACACGTTTGAAACTTTTTTTTCGCGAAAGTATTGATAGTTTGTTATGACAGTAATCACTTGCCAATTTCAAATCATCTAACTCCATTCTTCTGCATTGGTTCACAAATGGCCCAATCATGTGAAAATTCCTCATGAAAAGTGGTACAAAGTATATATTTTCCGCTTTACGAACCTTTTCGGGTTGTTTTTTTTTTTTTTTTTTTTTGTTTTTTTTTTTTTTTTTTTGTTTTTTTTTTTTTTTCCTTTTTTTAGTTTTTGCTTTTTGTTTTTGTACAGACAAAGATGTGCTGGGTTTTGTATTTACACAATAATAATGATTCGGTATCTGATGCGCCTACCTTTACAAATACAGAAATTCCCCTGTTTGCACGGTACACAAGTTTGTGTAAGACGTTAATTTTTCCAGAAGGAATGCAAAGCAAAAAATACCTTATGTATTTATATTGTCAGAGATCAAATGCAAGCCACTCCCGGAGCTAACTGACGGCAAAATAAAACCGGAAGAATGTACAGTTTTTAAGATGCTTTATGGATCAGTGTGCGACATGATGTGCCGCGTGGGATACAAACTTGCTGGACCGCATAACAGACGGTGTACAGAGTTCGGGAATTGGACTACAGATCGTGACGGAGGGATCAAAGAAGAAAATAAATGCATCGGTACGTTAATATATATATATATATATATATATATATATATATATATATATATATATATATATATATATATATATATATATATATATATATATATATGTGTGTGTGTGTGTGTGTGTGTGTGTGTGTGTGTGTGTGTGTGTGTGTGTGTGTATGTATGTATGTATGTATATATATATATATTACATCTGTCGCAAAGTACATCAATAAGAATAGAGTGATATGGCATTTGCTAAACACGTTTCAGACTACGGGCTTCTCGATACAAACTCCATGCAGAATATTCTGCTGCATCTATGTTCATTTCCAGTCAGAACATGAACTTCATTTTGAGTGTTTTGTTGTTATAAAAACACAAAAACAAAAATAACCCATGGTCTTATTATTTGTTCAAATAAAACAAGATGTTGACACAAGGAATGAAAGATGATTAAGTCAATTTCTACATTTGTCCACGCAGAGCACAAGTCACACAATTGCTCCTTATTGTTCATTTTGTGTGAAGATGAATTTTGAGAACTCTAAAATCCACAACTCTTGTTTGGTGGTGGTAGTATTTCATTGAGCATGGTTCAAAGAAATATGATTATATAGATATATCAATAAGATAGCAAATCAATTAAAAACAGTATGTCACAAATGGTAAACATAAGGCGTGTGAGATGCTTACGTTCCACCTTGGCTAGAACGCAGCTGCACCAACCAGCTTTACAGTATTTGACCATAGTCAACACTGTGATCATGAAGTACCCAACAAGTACGTGAACTTGATTCAGAGCGGGACCAACTGTGTTACAGATGGCGGGCATCAGCGCATCAGTCTTGAGTGCGACATTGTAAAGTGTCAGATGCACGGAACAATCCACTGATGCGTCCATACCTTTGCCATATTAGGTGTTGCTGAAAGAACAGGAAAAGTCAAACACCACATATATGCCCTGACTGCATAGATGACATGTACATTTATCTAATTCACCAACTGGTGAAAAGTGAAACTTGTCCTTTTGCTGTCGATACCAGCTCCAGGTAGTTTAAGATTCAGAAATGGGTCCCGAACGGGTCCAAGTTAAATACATGTAGGCCCACATGCAGCGTGTCACAAGTCTGTGACCTCAAACATATGACTTAACCAGAATGTGTGTCTCGTTCGTGTCGTAGTTGACATATGAATATCTTCTTGCTCGTACGTTCAACAATACTCACACTTTATTAGACGATATCGACGAACAGGTTTGTATATATGTATGTATGTATGTATGTATGTATGTATGTATGTATGTATGTGTGTGTATGTATGTATGTATATATGTATGCATGTATGTATGTGCATAACAAATTATTCCCTTTATTCTCGAAAGTCATGAATAAATGTACCTTTGATATGCACCGCGCAAACGTCAAATAACCATGGCTGGATGAAACTTTTCAAAGGTCCTAATGACCTTGGCCTTATCGGTCAAATTACAAAAATGTGCAGTGTTAAAATAGCTATGATTTGAGTTCAACATGATCAGAATTGGATAAAAATTAAATGAGTTATGGCTAGATGAAAATTTCAAAGGTCCAAATGACCTAGATCTTTGACCTTTAGAGGTCACATGTAAATTACAAAATTGTGCATTGGAGAAAGAAAGAAAGAAAGAAAGAAAGAAAGAAAGAAAGAAGGAAGGAAGGAAGGAAGGAAAGCAAGAAAGAAAGAAAGAAAGAAACGAAAGAAAGAAAGAAAGAAAGAAAGAAAGAAAGAAGGAAATAAAGAAAGAAAGAAAGACAATATGCCTGTGTTGGCACACAGACATAACTATACATGGCCGCATGAGTAGAAGCTATTTTTCTATCTACGTGACCGGTGGCCCTTCCATCACTAGAAAAGGATACTCCTAGTATTCCAATGTTACTCACCGTTTCTACCACGTTACCATGCAAGGAAAACATTGGCTTGCACTTTAAGGTACATTTTTTACCCAGTATTATACACGTGGTTTTATCCAGTTCCAATTTAAACCGCCGTGCTCTGGCCTATCGATGACACACACGAATGAGTTCCTGCAAACCGGTAACAGTTAAGCTGAATACCGTACCGTTATATCATCAGCATAAGCATAAGCATTATAGGTTTCATTTCCAACTTTTAAACTATGACCAGAGTTCTGCAGTTCCAACAACTTGCAAGTCATTTATGGAGATGTTAAACAAATGAGGTGAGGCTAAACTCCCCTGTCTGGTGCCACGTCAAAAATAAAATGCAGGGCTGTAATTACCTTGCCACTTGACTACTGATTTGAGATTATGATACCATTTATATAAAAACAGCCAGTGTGAGACAGGTACTTGGTCCATTAATTTACAGAACAGTCCTAAAGTTGAACTGCTTAAAGCGAACTGCTCTGAATTGTAACAAGAGTGCTAGATTCGTGTTCATTGTAAAAAGACAGTTCATTCAAGTGCCAGCATGGCTGTAGTTGCACAGAATATAATGGTCCAGGTCAACAGCTTTCCTCGGCGCGCTTTGAGCTCATTAAGCGCACCGAGGAAAGCTGTTGACTTAGTCCAAAACTTGACATCGAAAGAGCTAAAAAGAGTATGGATGTTTTTCTATGGCATGCATCTAATACTCTGAGCTTTCATCATACATTGAACAAAAAGTGATTTATCTACGGATCATCGACACAATTTGGTTGACGGCCGTACCACTTTAGGACATTAGATTAACTTTTAAGTTACCAATGATTACAGCTTGGTCGTAAATTTCTTGGCATTTACAACCTGCAAAAACGGCAGAATTTTAAAATTACTCATTTTTGCTCATTTCTCATTGACAATTCAATGGTTGCTGATTTTCAATCAAGGTTTCTTTAACAAAGAGGCAAATGTTACGTGTGTCTCTATCTAAGAAATACATATGAATGTTTTGCATTTATATTTCAGATGTCGCACCTCCTGTTCTGACTTGTCCCCCAAACATGGTTGTGGGCTCAGATCCGGATGAAAATAACGCCGCGGTCACGTGGCTGGTACCCGCTGCCGTCGACAACTCAGGTTACATACCTACCGTGAGTGTGGTTCCAGCGATGAAACCACCTGTTCGCCTTCCGATTGGGGAAACAGAGATAACTTACGTTGCTGAGGATAATAGGAGAAACAAGGCCAAATGCTCCTTCTTTGTCACTGTGATAGGTAATAAAACTGCAATTATGATAACAGAAAGTAGCACTCCTTGGGAGGTTAATTGCATGTGACAGTATTTCCTGTTGAACTGAATTGCATGTAGCACCACTTCCAGTGGACAACTGGTAGCCAATGGATGAGCCTAGATTTTGTTTTTGTTGCCAAGTGGTTCCACCTGTAAGGAGCTAGATACCAAACCTACATTGCATGTGGCGCCATCTGCTGCACACATCCTCTATTCACACATGAAACCTCAATTTGCATGTACAACGATCTTTAGACTCAACCATGATATGATGTCTTGTACATGTATCCGTCTTATCAGCTTAAAAACATGGAAAAAATAGTGTGACAGCAAGTGGTTAGTCTAAATGAAATAAGTTGAGTATGGGACTGCAATTTTAGAACATACCTAATACTTGTATTTCTTATTTCAGACACCCAACCACCCAGGATTGACAAATGTGTTTCCCCTCCAACATTCCTTCGCAAAGACCAAAAACACCAGAAAATTGTTTGGGAAGAACCTCTATTCACAGACAATTCGGGCAAAGCAGTTTTTGTCAAGCAGTCACACAAATTAGGCGATCGCTTTCCATTGGGCGAGACCGTTATAACCTACACAGCTTTTGATGAAGTGGGAAATAATAGTACTTGCTTCATTGAAATAAACATACAAGGTACGCCTTGATACAGCTCAGTTGTATCAAACTAAACATAAAGATCACCAGAATGGTTTGTGCGAGCACAGTCTGTTCCCCGATTGCTCTGGTACATAGAATATCTTGAAACCAAATGAATCTTGCATACTAACAGATCTATATATGTTTAGGTACCCAACAAAACTTAAAAGTGTAATATAGGTTAGACAGGGGCAGGTTAGCTTATGGAGAGTAACGAATTTGGACTGCGGAATAGGGTAATGACTACTAGGAAGTGGTTCTGGGCAAAAAGACACAGATGCAATATCAAGTTGCCTGACAAAAGTGTGAAAATGCACTTTCAAATATTCTGTATTAATTAATGATATTAAGACAGAGAATGATACACGAAATGAAAATTATGTTAGTGTAGAAAATGAGAGGAAAACACACATGTAATCCCGGACTCACAACTTCATCAGCAATTCTGTGGCGTAAAGGCAACTAAAATGATGAAGGTCTATAAAACAATTCGGTTACCTTTTTCTGCGTTTGTGACTCACACATCCCCAATCAAACACATGACCTTCAGAGGCACCTTATTTCTGTTGGACAGAGCATGCCTGCTGGAATGTGCCATCGCCTGTAAATGGCCATGCTGACTGTACAACTGTGGGCCATGGTGTCGAGTGCAGACTCTCCTGCAAGAAAGGGTTTGGCTTTGCCATACCTCCTGCTGAAACTTACTACTGTGATTTTGACTATGGCCAATGGGAACCAACTGATAAAACCTCGGTTCCCGACTGCTCAGGTTAGTATAATCTATGACTATGATGGATTTGGTCGCACCGCACATAAAACCGGATGAAACATTTCACATGATCCGTTGTCACCACACTGTCAAATAAAAGGAACAAAACTCCTGACAATGTTTTCTTGTATAAATGATTATATTTAAGCTTTTTTTCCTAACGATATTTACATCACACTATAACCATATATTTGTTTACTTGAAGCATTATGTTTTAAAACGTCACTCATCTGTATGCATTTTTCCTCAGCATATATTTTGTAAGCTTCAGCCTTGCCATGGTGTCATTCATATTTATACCAGCTGGAAACCAGCTTCATCCGTGCATCATTAATTTGGTAATAAAACAAACATCTTTCCACGGCGCGCATGGAGGACGCAGAATTTTTCTTTATGTAAAAAAAGACATGCTGGCACTGAACGAGGAATCTCAATCTAAATTCATTATAGTAATTCAATAGAGTACGACTTTTCCTGTGAGTAATGCTGTAATAGTTAATGATCACCCAAATTGGCCTTTTTATCAGTATGATGCGTTAAGCGGCATCTCAATTTTGTTCTATTTTTAGTAATTGTAATAAAATTTACATTCTTACAAAACTTTGATACAAATTTATTCATACGACCAAGCTATTTTCGTATTTTTCCCAGAGACAAAAATGTCTAACAGTGTCATTCAGCGATCCGAGATTAGGCTTCGAACACGTCAATCTTGTAAAGACCGGCTGCTGCTGAATCAGGTGGAAACGAGCTTCCAAAAACACGCTTCACAAAAAGTGAGTAAACGTATATCCCCTGTGGCAAGCCAAACTTGCAAAAACGCACAATAAAAATTTCTTTATTTATTGATATCTTAATAGAGGTAGCTGCATTTAAAGAGGGATATTTCCATTTAGAAACAGCGACCTGCTTTATTTCTAATACAGATATCTTTATTCATAATAAAAACATCTCTATTTATTGACCCTTTTTGCTCTCTCTCTCTCTCTCTCTCTCTCTCTCTCTCTCTCTCTCTCCTCTCTCTCTCTCTCTCTCTCTCTTCTCTCTCTCTCTCTCTCTCTCTCTCTCTCTCTCTCTCTCTCTCTCTCTCTCTCTCTCTCTCTCTCTCTCTCTCTCTCTCTCTCTCTGTATACTATTCTAAATAGTGAATACATTAAATTAAACAGTTTATGGACCAGTCGGGGGCATTTTACCTGTTTATTCCACGCTTGGCTCCAGAGACCAAAAGAAAAACTAAGTTCACAATGTGAAATTCGCAGTTCTCTTCGTAAGAACTCGCACTTATGTATCAGTGCTCTCCATTGCCTGTTGGCCATTGATTCAAGACACGGGTTCTCAAGGTGTGCACACACCTGATTTTGGCTACCTGCTACGCAATATTAAGAGACTTCGGTCTTAAACAAGTGCGCAGAAAATGAATAAATTGATCGAAAGGATTGGAGTGGTTCTTACAGCTTGCAGCGATGCCTCGGCCCCCACACAACCTGTCACCTTGGAGGTATGCCAAGCTATTGGGTTGGTGCAAGGTGGAATGAGCCAGTAAGACGCTGCAGATGTGCTGGGTATTTCCCAGAGCAGAGTGTGCCGTACCCTATCAAGATACAGGGAGCTGGGTACTTTCAAAGATCAGCCAAGTGCTGGATGATCCAGAGTAACAACCCCTGGTGACGAAAATTTTATTCGCACTACTGTGCTCAGAAACAGGGTTTTCACAGCGGCAAATGTGAAGAGATAGCTTCAACAATCGTCAAACCTGAGAAACTGACCAAACCATCCGTAACCGACTCCTCAGTGGTGGCATGCGTGCATACAGACCGCTTGAGCGCCCAAAGTTGCAGCCTTGCCACAAGGAGGAAAGACTGCAATGGAGCAGAGAGCACTACCCTTGGACCCGAGATGAGTGACGACATGTCCTTTTCACCGATGAAACAGTGTTTCAATTGCATCCCACAGACGGAAGACAGAGTGTCTGGCAGCACCAAGGGCAGCGGTTTGCACAGAATACTGTGCAGGAGACTCTGGCCTTTGGTGAGTGATGATTTGGGGAGGCACATCCCTGGACGGAAAGACTGATTTGATCACAATTTAAGAGACCCTCAAGGTTTCACACCAGTAATTCAACCTGTGAAAACAAAACAAACAGAGCTACCACTTTGCAGTTAATTACATGGAATACAAACATACATGTATTATACACCAAAATGTTTGTAACAATTTTTACATCAGATAAACACCAGAAAATATGGGCATGAATGGAATTTTTTTTTTTGCAAATTGCCATGGCAACCAGCTCCGCGTAGTGCCACTTGCAATATCATTGCACGGACACAGTGTTGACTCCAGTTGAACCACTGTGTATACTGGTGCCGGTATACATACCTTGACAATATTCCTCAAAACATACACTCTTTTCCACAGTCAAGCCAAAATCTGCCTTTCTGGTAGCATTTTTTTTTTTGTAGGTGTCATATTTTATTTGCACAGGCAGAATTAACCTCATGGAATCTCATTGGTCTGCGTTACAGGGATGAG